>JAYJMG010156382.1:0-12509 GCA_036873935.1 Stomotoca atra
ACACTATGGGCTAAGCGGAGAGCTCATCATGCGCACTGTGGTTAGCTCGTCGTTAGCCTATAGTGAGAACCAAGCTTTATCACAAATCAGTTAGGAAAAAGAATTTGTTCAACAAGCTATTATATACTTTTTATTTTTCTATTGATATTTATTTTTCTTCATTTTTTTTTTTATTCTCTTGTGCGTCCAGACCAGCATAATTTTTATGTGTCTGAGTATGACGTTTTCAAATGCTCAGATTCAGCGAGTGCTCGGTAGCTAACGAAAGTGTGGTTTATATCTCATTTATAATTAAAAATTTAAATCAAATTAATTTTGTATGCCCTTAAAAAAGCTAACCAACGAAGTTCGATGCAAAATTGTGCCTTATTTTGTTTTTGAGATATTTTCAAGTGAATTCTTACTTCAATAGTCGAGCCAAAAGTGGCAAATTTAGATTTTGCTTAAAAACAAGGGGACATTGCATTGAAAAATTCTCAACTTCAATAGTCGAGCCAAAATTGGCAAACTAAAGTTTTGCGTAAAAGCAAGGAGATTTCTCACCATTGAAAACTTTTCGATACTTGTTAGAAACTGCAGTTATTGATTAGATGATGCTTCTTTGGGCTTTGTAATTGTGGTAAAAATCCTATTCTTGGTTTTTATAAACCAAAGCACGCCGTAGAGCGAATTTTTGGGCGGCATGGACTGAGTGTTTTTGTTTTTCCGCCGAAAATCGCATTTTAATGAAAATAGAAACAGAAATAGATCCAATGAACCCTTTAAATCAAAATTGATTTTGTAGACATTTAAAAATCTAACTATCGAAATTTGGTGCAAGTTTGTACCGTATTTCGTTCTTGAGATATTTCCATGTGAATGTTTTCTTCAATAATCAGGCCAAAAGTGGCTAATTTAAGTTTTGCGTAAAAACCGAGAAATATTGCATTGAAAATTTCTCGACATAGAATGGATTTCGGCACGTGTGAAAAACTACAGCAATTGATTTGGTTCTGATTGTTTGGGCTTTGCCATTGTGGTTAAAAAGCACGATGTTACGATGGTGCTTGGGCAAAGCACGTGGTAATAAAAAGTGCTTGGACAAAGCACGTGACAATAGTTGCTTGGGCAACGCACACGACAAAAGGTGCTTGGACAAAGCGCACGAGACAATAGGTGCTTTTCAAAGAGCACAGAGACAATAGGTGCTTGGGAAAAGCACGGAGGCAATAGGTGCTTGGGCAAAGCACGAGACAATAAATGCGATGGAAAAGCACGAGATAATAGGTGCTGTAACACAGCATAGGTGCTTTAATAACAGCAGAACACACACAAAAAGTGCTGAACAATAAATCGCAGCAAAAAGTCGTTGAACAACAGCTACCTAGCCGTGATGAACTGCTCAACAACGGAAAAAATCGGTAATGACAAAATTAAAATAATCCAGCTGCTACTACAACTGGAAAGAAGTATTAGCAGCACTGCGAAATATGTAACAAACCAGAAAAAACTTTTTTTCTTCTTCCACGCACATGGACTGATAACGTTTTATCAACGTACTTCAACTTCAGTTGCCAATCTCGCTGAATACGTTTTGGCTGAATGTTATTATCACGTGGTCGATATTCGATTGATTCAAAAAAATACCAACCAATAATAAGTGGAAATGTTTCTAACCACGTGATAACACCCGTCTCAACTGAACAGAAACTGGAATTTACGGCAGATTCCAACTAAGCGAAACATTCATGATAATCGATGTACAAAGCACACGAAATAGTTCGTAACTTGGAGTAGTAGGAGTAATAGAAGTAGGAGAAACACGGGTATTTTGAAGATTTTAGTTCCCCACGGGGTCCTAAAGTCAACCAGTAATATAAGGCTTGCGGAGCCGGGCGCGAGGACCCAATGTTCGCAAACGAAAAAAGTTCTGCACCCATCCGTCGGATCAAGGATATGATGCCATATAGTGTAAATAATTAAAGTTATCTAAAAATAAAAGGTATTGTATTCATTGCGAAGGGATTGAAAAGCTGATCAAAATGATGTATGGGATCGTTCAGTTTTGATAAGTGGTTACAGAGATATAGCGTATCAGTGACGTCATAGTATGGGTAGCATGACCCATATATGACCCATGGGCAACGTAAAAATCCCAAGACGTCAGTTATTCCCCATAATTCCCGAGATACAGGACCCAAATTTAGGGGTGCAATGCAGTGACGTCAGTTCTTTGCACCTTCGCCGGAACAGCATTGCACTGACGTCCGTTCTTTGGCTACATAAATTTGACTCGGACTCGGACTTCATGAAACTTGCGCGGACTTAAAGGTTTTCGTGCATTCTGTAACATAAAATGCACGAAAAAACGGCACACAAAGATGGCTGCCAAAATTTCAAGCCCTTGGTAGGAAATATTACGCACACTTCAATGCCAAATATGCTCCGCTGCGCGAAAAGTGTGCAGTGCATCTTTGAGAAGTGCGCAGTGTGGTCTGGGAAGTGCACAGTGTAACATGAGAAATGCGCTGTGTAATATGGAAATTGCGCAGCGTATTTGAAATGAGCCTCGTAGGCCATTGTGTAATGGAGTTGATTGCATTTGCTGCACATTTTTAAATCAAAATATAGTTTCTCTTAACGTCAATCGTTTTCAACCATAAATTAAAGGAAGTGGACAGATATGTACGATGATCATTACAATACGAAAACAAGTTTATCTTCTGGAAATGCTGTAGATGCACGAATTTTGATGCAGTTGTTCCTCGAAGTTATTTTCAGCTTTTGCCATAGTACTCACATGTCGTTTGAATTTATTTCTGTTCAAGCAATGTTTGCAGATAATGTACTTTTTTCCTCTTCATCATTATATTCATTAAAGAATTTTAGCACCTCTGCTGTTAGTACCGTTTTGGATTCTCTCGAAGTTCCAGCTATACAATGGATTTGAGCCGATATTGTCTTGTGCCCAATTCAATGTGCCCTTACTAACACCTTGTTCTCGGTGGCTGTTGGTGTTGATACAAATTAAACAGGCTATTATAGTAAAGAGAAAAGTCACGATGGAGAATTGCATATACATGTTTTTATCTTGTTTTGTTTTTCTTTTATCCAACCAATTTTACCGATGGCACTATTTATCTCAATGTTTTTATCTAATTATTTATATTTATTTGACTACTTTTTTTGTGTGAAGGACTGTTCAATTACGTGGATTGATGGTATTAATAATTTTAATTTACAGAAGGTTTCAAACTTTAAATATAATAAAAACCTCCCCTAGGCTTACCCAGAGGGAAACGAGCTTGAGTTGGACTTGGCCATGTGTTTTGACGTACAGTGTTGCATTTCAATGTCTCAATTTATAGCGAAAATACTCTTCAGACTTGATAAAGGCTTTGGGGAGCATTTTTCTTTGTACTGCTCTACTTCTGTCCGTTTTTCGTTTTAAATTCCTGCAAAATTTTCTGCAAATTAAAACCAGGTAATTGAGCATCTCATTTATTTGAACAGCATTATGAATCGAGTCAAAGACCCACAGGGCCAAAACAAAAAAGGCATTTTGCTTCTGATAAATCTTCACCCTCAAAGGAGGAAGAGGGCACAAAACTAATTTTAACGCGCATTAAAGAGCTATGATTTTATGTGTGTATTGAGCTCTTGGTCTATCATATTTACCGTGACGGAGTCAATAAGCTATAGGATTTTGTTGCGTTTAGAATTGTGAGTTTGTTGTTGTGACCAAAGATTTAATTGATCACCACGAAGTTGTTTCTATTTTTTTGGCTTTCTCTCAGCTTTTTTTAATGTTATTGAAACAAGTGCAGTTACTACCACTACATACTGCTGGCCATATTTTAGGCTTCAAAGTTGTGATTGAACCTCTTTTTAATATTTAAGCTGGTGTGATATAGCATTACAAGCAAATGTTTGGTGGGTGAATAACTGTTTCACATAATTTAGGGTTTTCGCGGAACCTTATATTTCTGATTAATACAAGCTTTTTCAATCATTACAAAATGTTTAAAAAGTACCAAGTATTCTGTCCCTACATCCCTTCACAAATTTGTTGACACAATGGGGCCACTTAGCCTGTTTCCGGCTAATTAAAAAATTAAAAAAACAAATCCAAAATTGTGGCGACATCAATAGGTGTAGTGGTCCAAAATTTTGCACTTGAGACAAAGAACTGGATTTAGTGATGACACCTGCCAAGTTTTATGGTGTTTTAATGTTTCATTCGGGAGATATAATAGTTTTTGTTGGTATTTAGTCTAAAACGAAGAAAAAGATGACGCCCAGATTCGAAATCTGAAACCGCAAAATTATTTGAACAGACCTTGAGTGAGTTTCGTCGTTTTAATTTTCTTTGCAATAGAAGGCGCATAGAACTGAACCTGGTTATGAAATCATGAATAATTTGTGTAATAACGATATTTGCACGAGAGAAGAAGGTCTAGTTACGTTTCTTCATTTTTAATTTGAAGCGGTCATAGTATCTAGGCTAAAGAAGATCTAGAACGACTGTTCAGCGTGCGAAGGAAGGGCGAAGAATTAAGATTCGAGGTTATTTGGTCTGTAGTCTGTGATATATATTTTTATGTTACATTACAATTACATAATGGACTTCCATATGTGAACCAAACTCGTTCGCAGTATCTCATCGTATGGAGACTACTAGAAAGAAACAGCAGTCCGAGATTGAGGTTGCATTGCATGTCAATCAAATTAGCACGACGTGGCATCCATATTTTCCAGTTGTTAGAGGAGACGCTATTGTGCGAATCATCAAGACATCTTATTGCTGAATAATTAATTTTTGTTGTTGTTGTTGTTGTTGTTGTTGTTGCATAGGTATAATATAATTAATCTCTCTTTTCAACTTTTCACTTGCTTCTTTCTGATTTGGTAATTCCTCATTTTTGAGTTTCCTCTTGCTGTGTGCGCTGTGCCTTGCCTTATATAGCTAGTGGGCTAGTCGTTTCGTCTCTTGGGGTGTGCAGACCTTTTTTTTGTCAGCTTGCCCCAAGCTGAACAAATTGAGCAAATAGACCTATCAAACTATCAGACAATTGAACCTATTGAACCTATTAAACCTATTAAACCTATTAAATTAAAAACAATATTGAACCTGTTGAACATATCGAGTAAATTGAGAAAATATTACATATTGAATATTAGTGACGTTCATTAGTTATTAAAGTTAAATTTCTTAGTTATTTCGGAATTTGTGTTCTAGTTTAATCTCAGAATAATAATGGTGACTATTGAGCAATACAGAGCTGCCATCGATAACTTTAGACCAAAGAGCAATCGGCTGTGTCTGAACTCAGCGAATCTCTGCGACTGTTTAGGCGGTGGAAACAGCATATCACTAAAAATACTTTGTGTTATCGTAATGCTACTGTGTAATTTTGAAATGAGTTTTCTTATTATCATGAAGCTCATGTTTGACGGCGACATAGAGAGTAACCCTGGACAAACTTATGAAATTGCGAAAGTTGTTAAGGCATTGGCAAAGGCTTCCTACACCAAGGAAATCCAATGGTAGGAGTAAGTGCTGGCAAGCAATGTACATGTAATGCCCTGTTTTCTGTTTGTTGGGCCCATATCAAAAATATATCCTATTGGAAACCATGCGACGTAGATTACGTTTTAATTAAATGTGATGAGTTATTCAAATCCATCAATTTGAATAGGTATTTGGGTGTTGAGGCTTTACCGAAACAGAAAATGTAACAGCAGAAATTGCTCTTTTAATCCCAAATTCGTGAAGTCATCATTTGTACGTCTTAGCAGCAGAAGTAATGGTATTTTCTTTTTTGTAAGTGACGTTTGTTTTTCAATTTTACGGAATACAAAATTATTTTATATTGTTGATTCACATAGTCGTGATGAATTTGGAATGGTTTCAGAAAATGGTACTGGAGTCTTAATTAAATCATCATGTTTGCGGCAGGTGCAGCATTGATAATAGGAAAGCATGTAAGAGGAAGTGTGAAATACCGAAGAACTCTAATACTGAGCAAAATTTGAATTTCCCAACTAAGAAAATTAAAGATAATGAGGGACTGAAACCAATGAATCAGGAAACAGCACGTGCAAAATATGAGTTATAAAAAGGTTCATTGCACCATTATATCTTGCTTGCAAAGCGTCATCTTGATTATGCAACCAAAAAGGGCACATAGGAGCTAACCAACTAACTAAAAATAATGTAGAAAGTTAACCAATTGGGATCACAAAAAAGAGAAGAGATTTTGTTCACAACATCATCGACACTATGGACCTTTAAATCTTCTTGTGGACAGAATCTTCTTGTGCTCACGGGTCATGTATGGGTCATGCACCTATTATGACGTCACTGGACACTTTGACACGCTATATCTTCCTCTTCGTAACCGATCGTCAAAACTCAGCCTTTCGATTACTTTTCAATATAACCAATACTTTTTGGTTTTCGGGAATTTAATTTTTTTCCTAAATGGAATCATCATGTTTGACGTCACATAAAACTTTAATAGAATAGGTGTAGAACTTTTTTCGCGTGCAAAAATCTGGTCCATGCGGACGCTCCGTAAGCCTTCTATTACTAGTAGGTCACGCAAACCTGCTGAAGTCTGAATCATCGAGTCAAATTTAGAACATGCGATATCTCCAAAACAACTCATCAAGACTAAACGATCCTATACACCATTTTGATCAGCCTTTCAAGCTATTTTCAATGGAATTAATAACTATTGATTTTGAGAAACGTTTTTCTCTATATTGTATAATCTTTGACTTCACATAAAACTTTGGTGATTAGTGGATAGGTGCAGAACGTTTTTCAATTGCAAACATAGTGACTTCGCATCCGGCTCCGCAGGCCCTATACTAATGGTTGACTTTAATTTTACACATTTTCGCAAGATTTTGTAGCCATAGCTAATTTAGCTCAGGAAATATTGGTCATTACTCAAAACCACCTCACAATTTTCTTGTTGAAACAATAGAATTATTACAAAAATGTAAATACGATTTTTATTAATAAAAGCTTTCGAAAAACATCAACAAATTGACGTCATCTTATGACGTCATTACCATTTTTTTTAAGAATTTCGTCATAGTTGGCGCCTCATTGCGTCTGAATAATTGTTTATAAAAAAAACAGAATGTAGTTGAATCTGCTACGTTTTAGCTTTGAGAATCTGCAAACAGAACTAAAAAAGCTTGAGTATAACTTTAGATTTTGATTTTTAAAGAACACACAGTGTTTTGTGAAAAATGCCCGTGAATGACGGGAAAATAGGATCTTGCTGATGATGTCATTACAAAACTGAAAACGTCAGCACAAAAAATTGAATTTTAAAGGATTTTAAAAAATTTAACACTTTTGAACTTCGAACTTTTCTCAAAACGCAATCACTGAAAACAATGGTTATTAGTCGAGGTCTCAACGCAATTAAGGTAGGTTCCCAATGCTTGCATGGTTTTCATACATTCTCTGGCTTAGTGTTGTGCTTTTTAAGGTAAATTTTGTGATTGGTATTACATGTCCATGCGTCCCCGACTTGTCAAATGTACGTAAAGAGCATTTTTGTGAAATAAAGGGTAAAACCTTTGCAGTGTTTTAAAGAAATAAAATGTTTTTACGTTGTTTTGGACTGTAGACTTGATTGATTTGAAAAATATGTGCAGTTAAGGTGATTTTTAAGTCAATTGTGACCACTAGTAGTTAGTCAAAAAGTCATACAAGACTTATGTTAAATTTGTTTTAAATCCCGTCTTTTAGATTTTACTAAATTTTAGCCCAAATATTAATAATTTGACAATTGGGTTTTCAATATTAGATTGTGTATGACAAAACACATAAAACAGCAAGTTAGAATCTATACCAGTGCATAATTCTATTGTTTCAATTTAAACACACCCTCTGACTCACAAACTTAAGGAACAAATTGCGCCAAACTGGCCCAATTTTAAGAAGCGAAAATAGCGCTGTTTAATGCAACAGGTCTTTCTTCGTGATTTCTTACAAAGAAAAAAAATTAGGTTACTGATAATCCGTTATAACTGAAACTCCAGTTTAAAAGACAGCCAAAAGAATTATTGCCATGGTCTTAAAAAATAGGCGATGAGGTTACATCACAACATTACTACGCGCATAAGAGGCATCTTTTATGAGCATTAGCTCATGATGAAAACGCCATATATCTATTTCTACCCAAATAACAACGTAAACAGGTCAAGTCAAGATGTCAAAAGGCAGGAGATAATCATGACCTTTCTTATTATCCTAATCGACATCAATTTCACACAACATTTTAATGTTAAATTATGTATGACCGAAGGCAATTACAAAACGCAAAAACTGCTATTTAGAATATATACCAGTGCATAATTCTATTGTTCCAATTTAAACACAACCCCCCGTTTCACGAACTTTAGGAACAAATTGCGCCAAAACGGCCCAATTTTAGAAAACGAAGATAACACTGTTTAATACATCAGGTTTCTCCTAATAATTTTTCATAAAAAAAATTTAGGCTACTGATACTCCGTCATCAACGGAAAATCCGGCTAGGTTACATCACAGTATAATGACATGCATAAGGAGCAACCTTTATGAGAAATAGCCGGTGAAAACGTCATAGATAACAAGGCCTAAATAACAAGGTAATCAGGTCAAGTCAAGATGTCAAAAGGCAGGAGATCATCGTGGCCTTTTTAATTATCCAAATCGACATCAATTTCACCCAACATTTTAATGTTAGATTATGTATGACCGAAGGCATATACAAAACGCAAAAACTGCTATTGAAAATATATACCAGTGCATAATTCTATTGTTCCTATTTATTTAAACACAACCCCCCGTTTCACAAACTTTAGGAATAAATTGCGCCAAAACGGCCCAATTTTAGAAAACGAAAATAACACTGTTTAATACACCAGGTTTCTCCTGATCATTTTTCATAAAAAAATATAGGCTACTGATACTCCGCGGCCAAATGAAATGTGACATGCTCTTAAAAAAAGTCAGCAAGGTTACATCACGGTATAATGACGTGTATAGGGGGCAACTTTTATGAGGAATAGCCGGTGAAAACGCCATAGATTTATTTTTTGCCTAAATAACAACTTAAACAGGTCAAGTCAAAATGTCATGGCCTTTCTAATTATTCTAACCGACGGCAATCTCACCCAATTTATTACGTTAGCATTGTACATTATGTTGAATTGGCAGGAAACACAATGTGAAGTGCAAAGTGCGGCACGCCCCTGTGACGCTGTGGTTCTTAAATGTATAAATACAGTTTGCAAAAATACGAGGAATCATTTCAGTCATTTGACAATCTAGAAATAGATGTACAGAGTAAAGTTGGTTAAAAGCAAGTGCAAATTTTTCCTTCTACAACATTGACGGATTACATTTGTTTTACTAGTTGCAAGGGAATATTGATACAATGAAGGGTCTTATAACTTTAATGATGTTCGTAATTCTTCGGATCAATGGTACGTAATAACAACTACAACTTTTTATTGAATTGCTAGCTCTTTTATGTAGGCATCTTTTTCTGATATTTTGTTTTGATTTTGTATCTTTCTTCCTATAAATTTGTCAGGATTCCCGACGTCCTCTAGATTTTGCATTCGCGAAGAGGGGCGTCGGGTTGCACTCGCATCTTATACAAGATAAGAATGACGTTTCTGATTGGTTGTTAAACAATAACAAAAAGGTTTCTTAAACAATAGAAAGTGATCTGACTCGTCGATTTCGAATTTTTAACGTTCCAAAAATAAGTGGTACAAGCTCTTGATTAACAAAAAAAAATTAATATCAGCAAAAGTGAAAATTTGGTTGGCCAGCCAGGCTACCTATAAATTTGATCTAGTGAAATTTCATCGAAGATATTTCCATTTTATGATTTTATAAGACATGTTCCTAATCCGAAAAGCCTGCACGCAATTTCACACGTTTGCACTTGTGCGCACCAAAACGATTGCGGAAATTTTTTTAATGGATTTGCTTGTATTTTACACATTAGAATACAAGTGCAGTTGGTTTCCATTCACTATCCTTATTTTTGATTAGCTATAGTATAAACCAGGAAGTTCATTATTAGAAAACATTTCCGCACACGTTATAAAAACATGGGGTTAGTAAAGGACTGTTTCGCGCAAAAATGAACATCTTTTGTTGCAACGGTGATATGTTATAACGTGTTTTCGGCTGCTTTTTATAATGTTTTCTTTCTTTTTAAGCATGATTTCTCCACAGTAAACTTAATTCTTTTAAGAACAAACAATATCGTTAATTAGAACAACTCTTTGATGAACACTGTTCAAGACTTAATGAGAGTGGTGTATAGTTATATGAAATGTGCAATCAAGTTAAATCAGTTCTCATGTTTTATAATTAAATGGATAGACAGCATGTAAAGTTAACATAGCAAAAAAAATAAATAGATTTTCCGCAACAAAGCAGTATTGTAAATATTTCACTTTCGTTGTTATCAAATTTATAACAGAGAGAATTGCTTGGAGGGAGATAGTTGTTAGTCACCAGTTAATTGATGTGATAGAGATATCCGATTAAATGATATTGAGTTAGGGATACGGGCAATTAGGATTAGCTAAGTATCAATTAGGGTTAGGTTCAACAAGGGTAAGAAGCAGCAAAAAGCAATTAGGTTTAGGAATAATTATAGGGCTACTGTGAGAATCTTAATTAAGTTTAAGGTCATTTGAGCTTAGGGTCATGCTGAAAGATGATAAAGCAGTTCAGTAACTCGACAGTCAAGAAATAGACATACAGTACAAAATTTGTTAAAAACAATTAATAATTTTGTCTTCTACAACATTGACGGATTACATCAGTTTTTATCAGCTGCAATTGTATATTGATATAATGAAAGGTCTTATAACTTAATGATGTTCGTAATTCTTTAGATCAATGGTACGTTTAAGAATAAGTACAATTTCTTGTTAAAATATTAATTTTTTTTGTGTTATCGTCTTTTTCTAACAAATTCGCTTTAATTTTGTGTTTTTCTCCCATTAACTTTGGTCAACTGACATTTCATCGAAGATTTATTTCATCACATATATTCTTAATCTTTAAACCTTACACGCAAAATCACACTTAACCCTATTCATGTTAGGCTTTTTCGGGCTGTTCATTGCTAATAGGGGCTAATTTACCCCACGTTCTCCTCCATAACGTTGAAACTACTACTAATTTTTGCTTACGTCATTTTTCGTGTGACGTCACCATCAACTTTGAAAAATCCGAAAAATCCGAAAATTACTGGTTTTACTAAAAGATTATTCCAGCCTGAATTAAATATAATTTTTCGGTTCCATTTTAAAATTCTGATGTTAGTTAACATATATTACGGGTTTAAAAAGATTGCAGAGAAACAAATGGTCAAAATTCATGCAAATCTGCACGAAATTGTTGAATTAACAAAATCAGGATAATCGGGGAAATATTGACTGTAACGTCACGAAACTTACCTTACACATTTAATTTATAGCAAAGTAACAGTGTGCCATATTTCATATTTTTGCAATTCTGTAACAAAAGTGATTAAAATTTATGTCTTTTTTAGTACACTCTCTATGGAAAGTTTTAGGTGTGGTCGATTAATGATCCATAACTTTTGATTGGATGCCTCATTTGGGCTGATTTTTTCCTGTAGATGTCTAATAGAATGTTTTGAATTGTAAAAAATCTTGGCACCCACTTGCGCACCGAAAGAATGTTATCAGAACAAAACCTCCAGGGGCATATTGCCCGACCTCCCCCCTAGCATGAATAGGCTTTGGATCAGGGATTTGGTGGCTGTTTTGTCATTTCGCTGGTACGGATTTGCTAGTAGATTTGGTGAAAGTGGTAATAACGGACATAATGATAACTTATTTTAATTTCTAAATAAAATTAAAGCAACTGATAATTGAAGACAGTCAAGACAACAAATAAAACAAATCAAAACAAAATTATTGTAATGAGACGGCAAATGCAAATATTTCACTTCGTTGTTATCACAGCCGGCATGTATGATAAAAGCTTCTTTCTTTTCCGATTTCAAAAGTCAATATTTGTCAATTTTTATTAAAAATTTCCTAGCATTCATTCAATGATCAGAGCGAACGCAGGGACATGGTTAGGGTCAGTGCTAGGCTTGGTTCAGTTCAGGTAAGGGTTAAGAACAATTAGGGTTTAGATAAGGGTTTGAGACAATTAGGGTTAGGATCATTTCGGGGAAAGTATAGGGTAATGTTAAGTTAGGGTTAAAGTAAAGGTTAGGGACAGCTAGAGTTAGGGCTGGGAAAACTTAGGCTAAGGGCTAGTGTTAGTGAAAATTAGGGTTAAAGGCGTTTTTTGGGCAATTAGGATTTTGGTCATTTTGAAATGGTTTTACGGCTTATATCAGTTATTATTGCTCGGTAGCTATTATTAAAAATTTCATATAGCTAATGCGGCATTTTCATTGGCTAAGAAGTCCTTGCCGAAGGGCCTATATTTCACGGTATAGCCCGTC
>JAYJMG010156602.1:0-12504 GCA_036873935.1 Stomotoca atra
AATGAGTTTACTTACTTGTTACGTTGCAACAAGAATTTAATACTATGCTGAAGAGGAGCGTGAGTATACAGATGTTTCATATTAGCGTATAGTACGTCACGCAACTCTCCTTTCTCCACCGTATAGCCTGATATTGTCAATCAGAAAAACTGATATTTGGGTAAAAATTTGATAAAAAAGGTATTTTTGCATATTTTGATAATTTCTTACTTCAATCTTGATATTTAGTTGAAAAAAATAAAAAAAATTTCCAAACCTCAATTCCCCTTTAACATGTATTTTATTGATGCATGATGCTGACTGGATGTATTGTAATTTAAAGAGCTAAATTTGTATATCTCCATATTTGATGACTGTTGCCATTCAGTATTTATGGGTGGCAGTGTCCTCTTCTTTAAGCAGCAAGTCCCCCCCCCCCCCCTGTTATTAAACGCCGTATTTTGCCGTGTATAAGACTCACCTTTTTTCCATAAATACTTTGGGGGTGCGTTTTATCCATGGTAAGACTGAGAAATACGATTTTCTATTTTTTAACGAACGATGAAAACGCAAATAATGCAGAAGCCACTTAAGTTAATGGAATGCAGAAGTTATAGGCCATATCAACTGAGGATATGAGCTGTACCTTTCATAAAAGAAAGGATGCATCTTATACAAGGTAAAAGCTGTATTCCTGGAAATGTGTAACTGGAATAGGGGTGCGTCTTATACAAGGATGCATCTTATACTCGGCAAAATATGGTAATGCTATCATGTTGATTTTTTGTGACTTTAATTTTTTTGAATTTGGATTTACTCATCTTCAGTATTAAATGTGACAGTCCAAGCGAAAAAAATAACATGAAAAATCGATATTTTTCATGTTATTCTTTTCGCTTGGATTGTCACAAATAATCCATTAAAAAAATTTGGAATTAGAGGCCTAACAACTTTCCTATAATCTGATACCTACATAGCTTTATATGCCTAAGTTTTGGGATTTTGATGACATCATCAAAAAATTGCTGACATCAAAAAATTGCTGACATCATCAAATTTTTTTTCCAAAAATCAATTTGATTTATCATGGACTATCGTACAAAATTTCTTTGTTTTAATGGAAAGTCTTGTTTTTTTTGGACAAGTTTTTCAAAGTTAGAAATGATGTGATGAACTGGTGTCACTGTCCATCCAAACCCTTCAGTCCCTAAATCTGGGTTCCATATTTCAAAAACCAAGTGGGGGAGTAGTTGAAATCTTATGAAGTTAGCACGACATCAGTATGACGTGACGAGTTTTTTTTTGTTTTTCTATATAAATTTAAAATACACAAGGATACAAACACAAACTGATAAAGAATAATATAGAAACTCTGCAACACAAAGACAACATTTCCCAGTCAATTGGGATAACATCAAGATGAGATTTTGTTCACAATATCATTTACAGTAATGAACCTCCAAATCTTCTTGTGGCTAGAACAAATTTGATAGAGCTCTCTAAGATTCTTTTGTTCACATCACTATCAAGTCTAGAATCACTGTATAAAAGAATGTGAATTTGGTTTGCTTCAAAAATGTTGAGAAAATCTTCAACAATATTATGGACTTCATCGAAGAAAAATTATTCGTTGCTTCGCTTTCCAAACTACGCAAGCAAAGCCGATTCAAAGTACTTTAGAAATTATTATTAAACTTGAGAGCACGAAGATGGTTTAAACCTGAACGAAACCTTGTCAGTAATTCTTTAAAGACATCTTTGAACCATCTCCTGTCATTGAGATATTCAAACCCAAGTTCGTGATAAAGTTTTTCCTTTGGTGTCCCCCTTATGGCACCAGTAGTTGCTAGAGCAGCATTTTGTTGGATGGATTCAATTTTATCGCTAATACTTTTATAATAAGGTTTATAAATAGTCACCAAAGAGTTGCAACTTAACGAAAAGGAGAACATTTTTATCACCCCAATTCCTGTTTGCCAATGCAAGCTTTTCTTTTAGGTGATATTGAAAAGATAGCTTCTCATCTAGTAGCAATCCTAAATGTTTCTGATTAGAGGACTTTCGAACAGTATTGCCATTGAATTTCAAATCAGGATGATTGATTTTTTTCAAGTTTCCAGGAAAAAATAACCCCTTGTGCCTGTTTTGAAGGATCTGGATTAAAAGACCTTTTCCATTGATAGGCCCATTTATTTATCTTCTTCGAATCACTATTTAATTCATTTGCATATTTTAAGGGAACAAGGACAACTCTGAAATGAGATGTATCGTCTGCAGGCATTTTACAATCGGATGATATGCCCACGGGGAGGTCATTAATATATATAAGAAAAAGAAAGGGCCCCAAAAAAGACCCTTGAGGAATACCACCAAGAATTTTAACCCAGTTGGATGATCGACCATTTAAAACCACTCTCTGATATCTTTCCGATAAAAAACTTAACTCAGAAGTTTCAAAACATTTTCAGTTACGCCATAAGATTCCAACTTAAAAAGAAACCCCCTTTTTCTTTCATGTAAATCATGTGTTGTTAGTAGCTACTTATCAAACCTATAAGATTCTGTATTATAATTCGATTTCCGTCCGCGTTAGCGTAGAGGAAAGTGTTTGGTTTCCACTTTTTATCTGTCTGTGTATGTGGGTCAAAATTTTTTTGCGTTTTCGGAACACAGAGTTGCAGAACCGGATTATCGGATTGATGTTGACAATGCCCCGGCCGGTTCTTTTGGGGTTATATTTGGTAAGAGGTCAAAAGTGATAATTTGCACATAGACCAAATTGAGGGTGCTGGTTTCAACTATTAGGTTGGTTTTTTGAATTTTGGTCCAAAAAGGGGGATTTGGGCCCCAATCTTGGGTAAAAATGTACAATGCTCAGATTTTCTTGAAAATTTGCACCCAGACCAAATTGAGGGTGTTGGTTTCAACTATCAGGTTAGTTTTTCGAATTTTGGTCCAAAAAGGGGATTTGGACCCCAATTTTGGGCAAAAATTTACAACGGTCCGATTATCTAAAAAATTTTCATCTTTAAAAATGAGTTCGGTTTTTCGAATTTTGGTCAAAATTTGGGGATCCTTACGAACTTTTTAGCCGGAAACAACGCCACGTCTGGAACATGAGCAAAGAATAGTATTAGTAGATTGTAGTTCTTTTACAGTTTCATTTTATCATATGATAACAGATGTTGGGTAAGAAACTACACCAAGTTAAATTAATTGTTCATTCTGAAGTAGCAAATCTTTGCGTAAGGCATTTCCAGCTACCAATGATTCGTTTGAGAAAATTCCATTGCGCGCCGATTTCTGTATTTCCCGTGTTATATTTGCCTCCTAAATATTGTTAAAGCCTGTAGGCTTCTAGTTAGTTCTTCAATCTATATTTAGCAGAATCATTTTGCTTGTTACTTTTTGCGTTCTTAAAGTTCACCAACTTTATGACATCACAGTGAATCTCGAGCATAATATGTTTGGAAAATGTTGACTGAAGCCTCAATTTTTTGAGTACTACCAATAATGAACACTGATTTAAGAATTTAACAAATATTTTCAGAGCAGCAAGTTTCCAGATCCAGGTAAAGGATTTGACCAAAACCTTCTCAAACCATCAAGCTAAAATAAACGAATTTCTTGCAATCATGAATTTCCCAAGCAAGCACAAAAGAAATGCTCGCTGTCAGTAACTTGAAGTGCAACAAATCGTCAAATATTTTTGAAATCAACTAACATTGTTACTACTCCGACTTCTTTCTTTCTTCTTTCTTGCAATGATATTTATTTATTTTTATTCCACCCTTTAATGTTAAAGAGGCTTCAAAGTGTGTCTGCCACCATCACACACACCAAGCAGTTGCAATATGTCTTTGCACCATCACTCACACCAAGCAGTTGCAATATGTCTTTGCACCATCACTCACACCAAGCAGTCGCAATATGTCTTTGCTTTCTGTCTTTTAGTAAAGAACGTATTGAGATTCTTGCTGTCAAATCAGAATTGGTGCTTTTCCGACAGCGTGATGGACCATGGATTCCAACGTTAAGACTACTGCATAAATGTGAGTTTGTTTTAAGATTGGTTGAAACTGTACTTATTTGGTGTAGGATGCATCCTTGATTTATTTATTCATTTTTCTTTCTCTTTTTCTCCTGAAATAATGCAGTGTGAAAATCCTTGAAAATAAAAGATAAATACTGTGGACTCTCTCTATAACGAACTCGCAAGGGTCCGGAGAATTTGTTCGAGATAGAGAAAGTTCGAGATAGAGAAAAGATAGGAAAAAATTAAAATTTTATGTCTTCCAAACTATGGGGCATTGCAAAGGGCTGTATGACCAGCAAATTACCGTGGTGATTTTTTGAATTCCGAACTTCTCAGAGGCTGCTTAATCATCCCCATTAGTCATCCCCTTCTCAATATGTCGGGTGATCTTACATTTTGTATCAGTGATACGTTATTTAGTTTTCGTTTAACCGCCGGCATTCTTAACTGCCTGATTCAAATCCTATTTCGTGATCTTAGAATGTTTTTCATTCATATTCGAATTAATTGCAACATTCAAATTTCATAAATCGAACTTTTTGTTCTATTTTGTTATGTATGCGGGGGGAAAGTTCGAGATAGGGAGAGAAAATCCGGCAAGGGACCAAAATATTTGTTCGAGATAGGGAGATGTTCGAGATAGAGAGTGTTCGAGATAGAGAGAGTCCACTGTAAATAAAAAAGGAATAAATCTGATTTTTCCTTTTTCTTTATCCTCTTGTATCTTATGCTCCATCTGCCTTAGATCCGTTTTTGTTAACGCATCTTAAAGTGGATAAAGGTGCCATTCGTTTTGTATTGAGTGGCGCTAATGTAATGTGCCCAGGTTTAACGTCACCGGGTGCCAAAATGAACCCAGCAGAAACAGACACAATAGTTGTATCCTTTTCTATTATTTAGTTCTGTGTAAATCCAGATATTTTGCTGTTTCAGTAGAAAATTTCGACATTTCTTTGGCTTCATCTTCTAAGATTGTTTTTTGGAACAATATTGCAGCAACATTATTTTTAAACGGTGTGACCACGTTGTTTCATCTGGTAGGATATCAATATGATCAAGTGGAACTGACATCTATTTTTTCACAATCATTTTCAGTTGTTTGTTTGACCTGCTGTATTTCTTGTTCAATTCAAGATCCAGAATTCGTTTCTTAACTTATTATAACGTAGGCTATAATGGCAGAAGGTAAAGAACATGCTGTTAGTATCGGATTGATGAAAATGAGCACAACAGAAATGTACGTTTATTTGTTTTTATTTTATTTATGTCAATGGTCTCAGATGGAACAAATAAACAGGCGTGTTTCGAGGGGCTTGATTTGAATTTTTTTACATGAGGTTGGATTGGAACTGGGATCAACCGGTTTCAAGTGTATTTGGCTCTTCAACAGTTTGTTGGAGAGCACGGGACAATTTTTTTTAATAACCCAGTTTAAGGCGGATGTGGCGGATCTGTAATCTAGCTATTATGAGCCTTGTCTTCCAAAGGATGTGAGTCCGTGGGATCCTCACAAACGGGAAATTGTTTAGTCGAGCGGAGTGAATTCCGTAGCTCAAATGGGAGCTTTAAATACGATTAAGACCTCCCTCGCAGGACACTCATTCATGGCAGAGCCGCCAACAGGGACTGAAGAGGCAATCCAGGGTAAACATTCATGATAATAATAATAGTAATAAAAAGGCTGTGTTTCCCTTTATTTTTCTTGAAAGGTCTGTTATTTTGTGTTACACTTATGGTCTAGGTGAATTGAGTTACTTTTTCAAGCAGATGATACGGATATATTAATGATCTTCATAATTTGTTGGTTGTTTATATCGTGACGAAGTTTATATTAAAGGATATCCAAAATTCTTTTGATCAATGGATTTTAGCTTTCTATTGAAATCAGTAGTCTTGTGCTGGTATAAGTTCTTCCTGTTAAAATTTAATTTTTTCTTCAAGCCACGATGTTGAATTCAAATTTTGAACTTCGGATTTCCTTTAATATTGAGACAGTTGTTATACCGCTTTGCATAGACCTAGTTAATGCCCTCCTGTTCTTGTTTTAGAGCCGAGAAAAATAAAGGAATCGGAGTAGAAAACGTACATTACTTGAACGATGGATTATGGATGATGAAGAATATGGATAAATAACGTCATCTGCAGCTGTTTGGTTATCTATTACAATTCGCGTAATATTATGATTTTATTTATTTTGAAAATCTCGAGCTAGTTGGAATAATCAAGCCAATTACTGCTAATTATTTAGCTGAATTCATTGGTTTTTTGCATCTTGACCATTGATAATGACACATTACACTGGAGTTAGCAAGAGACGTGGCAAGTAAAATATATTGCAAGGCTGAAAAAATCGAAATGGAATATTCTTAATGTCGAAAGACTGACTTTATAAATGCAATTCTGAATTTTTTAATCAATGTGCTTTTTAAGCGTAGAAATGATTATCGTAATTCCAAGTCTAGTTATCTTTTTTAGCCTGACTTCCTCCAACCCAAGTCTGGTGGACCTTGTAGTTTGTTTAGATTTGAAAATGGTGAAAAGCTAAAGCACTGTTTTTTTTCTAAATTGAATTTTGACGATTTGATATAATTATTCAGTGCGTCAAAAAAAGCCTCAAGTATTATCATGTTTGCCTTCCATAAACAAGTGTTTCAATGGATAGTGGGAAATCAGTGCGTCAGTTTTCCATTATAAGAGCCAAAATCCCCACGCACACTGGAACACAGTTGAATTTCGAAGTTGGTGGGTTTTTGCTGAACCATGGAGGTAGAAAAAAGAACTACTTTCATGGTTCAACACTGTAACCTTTTTGACCATACTCTCACATCATTATAACCTATAGATGTAACACTATGCTTAAGATATGACACTGTTCAAGATAAGTTGATGTAGAATGCTACATGTTTTATTACAAAAGAAAGCGTGCTTTATATGATTCATACTTAATCTTGTTTTTAAAATCCCCCACCCCCTCCTTTTATAGGATATTAAATTTATGTTACTTTGGCGAGAAAGGTCTCATACTACTTCAGCACTGACCGTGAACGTGACATATTGTTAGGGCATTTTCTTAGTACCTGGGTCATAATTAAACGCTTGTTAAAACTTGCGTGTGAAATCATAACACACATTTGCGACCGCTTTGATAGATTTAAAGTTCAGTATCTCTTTGCGACGGCAAAGAAACATGTTTAACCTTGCTTTGTGAGTAAGAGATATAGTGACGTTCGTTTTTGATTATTTAATCATTATGATCAGGCAGTTTGCTGTACTCGAATGTCTGCAGTCAATCGCGAGGAACGCCAGTATTTAGCCTCGAGTCATCATAAATGCTACGTAGTTTGGTGTTCTCAATTGTGACTTTATTGGGACTAAGCTGGAGGTTTCGTTGATGGATGAACTTGGATTACGTGACCTTTTGTTGTCAGAAAGCTCTCCCAATGTGTGTCTTGGTCACACATGATATACTTTAACACCACTCTGTGACGGCACTGTTAGCATGCGATGTGATTGTTTTAAGTAATTCTTATCTGCAGTCCTTCACAGTTGGTTTGAATATCTCTGACTGTCGGATAGTGAAAGATTTAAATATCTTTATTTACTTTTTCATTCTTTTTTATATTAATCATTTCCGTCTGAAATTTTTTTTTGCAGCCATTTTTTTTTTATTTCATCTTACTTTTTGTGCTTTTTAAAATCCTTTCTGCTTTCAGAATATTTTTTTTGCGTTGTGGTACATTCCTACCGTGGGCAGACATAAAACAAACACGCATCCGCCCTCTCTCTCCCTCTCTCTCTGGGGATGTTACTCTTCCAAAAAATGTTTGTTTTTCTAGTTTCCCGCTCTGTGCTGGAGAGCGAATAACAATTTTTTTTCGCCATAAATTTGATCTTGTGGAACAATATTTAGGTTACTGTATACGCTATTTATCCTGAAAGTAAAACTAACAAATTTTTTGAATGCAAAACGACGGTGATTAAAGTTTTGGTTCAATTGCATGGAGAAGACAGCACACCGAAACGTAGCTCTGTACAGAGAATACTGGCTAAGTACCGAGATGCAAATGTTTTCGAAGTGATTCTGGCGGATATAGTTTCATAGCGTCCACAGATCCAGTTTAAGTAGAGAAAAGCTTGAATTGTTTTAATGGAGAAGCTATGCGTTTATTTTAGCAGGTTTTGTCATATCAAAGTTTATTTGGATTTTCATATCTAAGTGACATTAGAAGGATCAATCAAGTCGACATTGTCTGGTTTGCATTGAAAAACTCCAGTTAACAATGATAAATGATGCGTGAGCAACCTCGTTCTCAGGGTCATTTGTCTTTTTGATTAGGAGGACGACGACATTTTCTAATCAAAAATAGACCAACGACATGGGAACGAGGTCGGTGTAGGAGAGAATTTCTCAAATTTTCTTAGGTCGCCTTCATGAAACATACTCAGGTGAAAAGGTTGCAAATCATTAGTGACAGATGTGAGTGACAGAGTTCTGTTCTATCCAAGAAGAAGGACCAACGCCTTGTAGTTCAACCGTCCGAGGCTAGTTTGTTAAATTATAACTGTCATTTGCACTCTTGCATTGAACCAGATTTCTAGATAACACAGGCGTTTCTTCTCCATTTGTAGCAACCTTTTCCTCAAATCTTTCAGGTTTACATCGTCAATAATCATCAGTTATTGGAAAATCAAGAGACATTCATCTAGAGGAGAGTTTTGTTGCTCTCTTTTGGTTATTCCGGATCAAATTTCGATTTACCGGGAGTGAACTGTTGTTATTTTGCGTCGTAAATTTAGATCGCAGAATGATGCAGAATTAGTATTCACAGTATTTACATAGAATTTTCTGAATCATTTTCGTAAGTTACTTTTGCGGTTAAATTAGTTATGAAGTGTCGTGTGTCGTACTTTCGTGGTAACCATAATATACCCTGCAGATATGTGTGGTATGTATGCATTAACAAGGTGATTTACGATGTGCAAAGAAGGTGATATGATATAATGTAAATGTCCACTATATTATCATTGATATTGATACCTCTTCGAAATCAACGAAAGTAATGTACGCATTACACATTAACAGATTTTGAAAATATGCTGAAACAAACGGTAAACTATACAATAATTTGTGAGTTTTGTATCAACATGACAATGAGGACTTATAAAGATATATATACTTATAGACTGTCGACTTATAAAGAACGAAATTTTTCACGGCAAAATCAAAATCCTCTGCAATGCCGATTGCAAAACTTCTTTCACTACGGTTTGTAAACAAACGAAACACAATTGCATACATGTATGTTTTCGTTTTTTATACTGAGAAAACAGGCATATCTATAATAAAATGTATATATTGTGTAAACGCGTCTAATGTTGGAAATTTCGGAATCCAGCGTAAATAGATGTATCAACTAGCATTAGCAATGACGTATGTGAACAGATGATACCCCACGTGATAAACACCTTCAACATGAAGAGCACAATTTTCCAGTTCTTTGCAAGAATACATATGAATGTTGAATTTAGAAACCACCGCACCGATGCATAGAGGTATGAATTTACCATCCGAAAGACATCAAAAGACATCGCAATAGCAAGCGTCATGACTTCATTGTCAAGTTCATGCAAGTTACGTCAGAGCTAGGAGAAATGACATCACTTATTATTATAAGGAAAAGGAAAGGACAAATTCTTGTAAGCGTTGACATTCTATCAACACACAGCTTTGAAGATGGCCAAAATACCAACTATTTCCATCTAATCTCTCCCCAGTTCCACTATTGTTCAAGCAGCAAATAAAAAAACAATGGACCGCAGAGAACTTGCTTCATAGGCATGAATGTTTACTTTTCGGTTTTGCATTGGTAAATGTTGATCAGTAACTGCGAAATCCTTTTGCTTGAAATTCAGAAAAAGATATATTGCGGTATGGAGAAATTTTCATGTGACTGGCCTTAGCTATGACTTAGCTATTAGACATTGACATTGAGATTTGACATATGTTTTGATAACTGAGGGATAGTTTGACAGATCTCTGTTTGTTCACTTCGACATTTTTGCGACAATGTTTGTGAATCTGTACGCTTATTGTCTGTCAAAAAGTTTATGTGGGCTCAAGGAGTGGTACTTTCTTGTACCCTTTCAAAGGCTGAGACATTTGAGTTTTTTTCTTTTTTTCTTTAGAGTATACATTTCAAATGTCACTCGCGGATGCATCTCTGGAATATATGTGAAGTATTTTAATCCGTGTGAGCAAAAGAAGTCACCTCTGTAAATAAAAACCATGAAATCTTATACTTGAGCTTATTAGTAACACATATGAGTAGGTTTCGGGCCAGTGAATTTTCATCCAAAGTCAAAGCGTCAAATTTGATCGAAGAAAACATTTTGTTGCACAAAATAAAAATTTACAGTCATCAACATAAAACAACTCTACAGATGATTGATCGAGAAAGTAAACGTTTTCAAGAAGAGATTCAAGGAAGCAAGAAAAAAATGACGTCACAAGCATTCTTAAAGATGGAGGACGATACTAATGAAGTATTTAATGGTGAACGCTTACGAAGTACGCGATTAAGAAGTCATAACAAAACCGAAAGACACGTAAAACGTAAAAATCGAAAGAAAAGATTTTTGCCAGCAGTGCTTACTTCTGACAGTGACAGTGAGTTTAAAAATTCAACAAATTCTTTCATCAGTTCAAAAGCTAATTTGCTTAATCGCAAGGACGATAGTAACATTGACATAGACCATTCTTATGTAAGAACAAAATTACGGAACCGAAAAGAAAAAGCACAAGTTAATGGACATACAGTTCGGAACCACAGCCCAACCCGGTTGCCAAAATTACGATACACTCATTCTGATAACAGCTTAGAAGAAACAGCAAATCAGAGCATAGGTAACAAATACTTGTCTCTGCCACCCATAACTAATGCATCATTAATTGCAAGTGTTCCAACAATAGACGAGTTAAATGTTGACAGGGATGGTTGAAGTTTGGCGTATCAAATGTTTTGGTTTTCTTCCAAAATTGTACAAATTGTACATATTGAGCGTGCATCATAATCAAACATAAGTATTTATGCCAACAGAGCTGAACTCAAAGCATTGGTGCCTAAGAAATCAAGATCAACTTCGAAATGAAGAAGCAAGACGACATTTTTGTAAGCAAGCTTCGTTCGACGAGATTGAAATTTTAATGAGCATATTAAATGAGCATACATAGGAAAATATGTTTTTCGCAAAACTTATAAGCCATATTCTCAACCCAGGGCCATTTGTCTCTAGTTGATATGAGAACGAGTTTTCTTGCCATCCTCATATAAAAAAGAGACGAACGGTCCTGGGTTTTGAGATTGCATTCAAATGAATAGACTTCGTTCGCGTAAAGTAAACTGCAAAAGTGGCGATATTAGTTTTTGCTCAAGACTTCAAACCCCAGAAATATGTGGGGCCTTTTCAAGAGCAAGCAGATAGCTTGAACATAAGCTACGCCGAGCTTTTGACGTCGTTATCCGCAATATCCAATAAAATTTCTGCATTCCATATTTAACACCTAAGTTTTATGACGTAATCTTCTGGAAAGGGCTTTTTACACTATTGAAAGAGACTCTATGCATTGTTGATATATACAGTTTTAATTGAAAGCTTGGTAAAGTTAGTAAATTTCATCAAATTTCTCTCATGAATTACAAAAATATTGTGTTCAAGTCCAGCTCTCATCTCGAAGAAAGATTCAGAAAGTGGAATAGGAGAAATGAATGAATCCTTCAATTTTAATATTGATTTTTTTCCTCTTTTTATGTTCAGACTTCCAAGTTCTGAGATCAACCTCTTACTTATGCTCTTTTAAAAATACTTAATATTGATGCAACGGAAATCTATTTGCGTAAAATTTCTTGGCAAAGTGATAATAAATAGAAGAATTTTTCACAAAATCATGTAATTTTTAAAGCTATAGTTTAACATATTCAAATAGTGGCTGTCTTATCTCCATGGTTTTGTAAGCGTTTTGCTTATATTTGTTAGTCTTAGCTCCAGAGGCCTTCCAAACTTTTGCTCGTTTAAGATGAAAAACTAAATCATATTTTTAAAGTTGGCGCAAAATATTCCTCTTGAAGAAACAGTTTGCTGATACATTACAACCTCGATCCCAGGGCTTCTTTCCGCTTTTTTTATCAAGAAGGCAAAAAGCGCTGGGAACCAGGTTGGATGCATTACTCTGGTCAAATTGAACAATCTAAGAGTTCTACCAAGCGGGAAAAATCGTTGAAAAGTCACTGTGGAGGAGTGTATTTCTATTGAAGCGAGACGCATTAGGCATATCGGAAAAGTGGGAGCCGGGAGGCCAGGAGCCAGGAGCCGGGAGCCGGGAACCAGGAGCCGGGAGCCAGGAGCCAGGAGGCAGGAGCCGGGAGCCAGGAGCCGGGAGCCAGGAGGCAGGAGGCTATCTCTGTTATTTAAACTGCAGACCAGAATGAAAA
>JAYJMG010156713.1:0-12500 GCA_036873935.1 Stomotoca atra
TTTTATTTTTTGCCTCACTTTTACAACTCATTGTAAATTTTCACTTCAAAGAAAAAAGTATATCATCATCCTTTTCCAGCACTTCAGTTTACATGAAAATAATATTATCAAGTTGTGAAAAATGAAAAATTTAACTGCAAATTACTACACAGTGTTTCATGCTAATGCAATTTTTCAAGTAATTTGATGTATTGGTGTTTCAATACATATAATAAAATAAAAATAAAAATAATAACAATAATTCAATTTCCATACGATAGATCCTGGTAGTGTTTCTTGTTATTACCTATTACACTTCAAATAATGCCATCTTACTTCAGTCTCATAGTTCCTGTTGGCTCATGTTTTTGTTGTCTTTTTGGAGTTATTGCATGTTTAACTCAAGGAAGAGCATAACAACTATCAGCAAAATTTCAAACATTTATCTCCTTGGTTATTAATTGCAAGAAGGCTGTTTATTATTATCATGATGCAAGCATAAGAATCTCAAGTGTATGTTTGGAAAATGTACTTCCCTTTACTTGTTTTGTTTACAGTTATTACTCTGTAATTGTATTGGTACTTATTGCAACATAGATGAAAGTAATATGATGATACCATGGTAACTTTCACGAGATGTTCTTACAGAATCAAAATGAGCGACAAGCAGATATTACAGCCTTGATTGTAGAAGATAAGAACACGTTTAATGTGGTGACAAAACTCACAAAAGAGTTGCTTGTTCGAAATTCATCGGAGTTATGTTGTTATCAGTTGCTGAATCATGAAAAATGGAAAGAGATTTTGTTTGGAATCTTTAGGCTCTTATCTCACCAAAACAAAAAGTAAGTTTTAAGCATAAGCGAGTCAAATTTGTATTAAATTGGTGATGGATTTTAATGTACCTATACAGGTGAATGGCAATCAAGTCGATTGAACTATTTTTGTAGGAGCTGTATAGATTTCAGCAGTTGATGATGAGCAATACGAATGAGTTCTAAGGCAAAAGTAATATTAGCTACGAGATCAGATTCTGAGTTAGGATATTCAGGATGAACCTTTTCATGGCTTAAATAATTGTTATGATAGCAGCATTTGAGTGGCTATAATGGCAGAATTCACTGAGCTGCTTTTTGATTTCGTAAATTTTTCATGCTTTGAAATCTGAGATCTTATTTCCACAGCTGACTAATATCTGGTGTAAAATTTCTCACTGAAAGGTTGGTATGTTAACTTATGATCATTGTTCCGATTTATAGTCTTTGCGCGAATGCTGCATATATCATTGGAGCGATATGCAAGTATGATGTTGGCAAAGAGAGAGTTGTTGATTTGTTGGAAGAGGATAATGACGATATGCAGGACTTTCTCAACAGTATAAACACTTTGTTGACAAGTACGCAAGATGAATGCCTGATGAATGCTTTAGGAATCATTGCCACTCTTGTAAGTTGAATTATTGCTACCCTCGTAAGTTGAGAATTGCAGCCATGATGCTTTTAGGCATATTTTTTTCTTTTTTATTCATCCAATACATCATGTCTTGTGTGTTTGTCTGTCTGTCTTTTTTCTTTTTTGGTGTCATTCTTTTTTTTCTTTTTTTAAGGGCAATTTCCTTTATTTGCTTATAAGTCATGCAAGGAAATTCTTAGCTTTTCCTTACATTTTTATGTGCATTATGGGGTCTTGTGTCAACACTGCTATTGGTGCTAATGGTTTTATTTGCTTCATTATTCGAATCTTAACTTCTAGTGTTTCGATCTTTGTTGTTAGGCCGATTGTCAATCTGCTCGTCTCTGGCTCTTGAAGAAGTTCGAGCTCGATGATACAGTACAATTAGCCTGTAAACTGATTAATCGTGGAAATGATGCCATAACTAATAATGCATCACTATTCATTGCAAGGTACGAATCTTTTGGGCGGGTCTTTATTTTGGTTGGAGTGGATATTGTTGATATTATGATCCTGATGAGCTTTATAAAGGTTGACTACAATTGTGGCCAAAATGTATTGGAGCTAGTGCGCAAAATCGAATAATTGCTGTATTTCAAAATCGTATTGCTGTAAGAAGAGTCCTGTGTTTAAACTTTTTTAGTTTTATACCTTAGAAACTTGGAGCTTTGGAACTTAAGTACCAGGCTCTCTTGTACCTTGTACCACGATTAGTGAAGGAGTTGGACCCAGAATATCCAAAAAATGACCATGACCACACTCAAATATTTTTTACATTTTTAAGCTGCTTTCGTTCATTTTCAACTGAATCTTAACACCAATTCGTATGAAACAAAAATCTCCTACCATTTCTGAGTTACAGGCCTTTCATGACAAACCAACGAAGCTGGAAAAAGTCTAAAATCCCCCAGAGTTTGATTATTCTGTCCACAATTGTAGCTGATGATTAGTCAGGACACCTAACTTTTCCCGCTAGCCTTCTTCGGCATTTACGTTTCTTTATTTTTAATTTGAAGCGCGGGAGAGTTCGGGACTACCTGTAGTTATGTGCCGTCAGTATATGTCTGTGGGCTCTAATTGGCTTAAAATCACCACACAAAGAAATAATCGTCTTACTTTCCTTTTGTTATATTGCGTTGTTTTTGTACATTTCTTTCCGTTTGCTAGTTTCCTAACAAATGCAGCAAACAATAGTTATCATTAGCTACAAATTGTTTTTCGAAAGACACCTAAATTGAACGAAAAGATCTATTGAAATTAAAACATGTCCTTTGCTTTGTAAAGTTTTTATTTATTCAGATCATACGTCACAATTTATGCATATTTATCACAGAAGTGCTCCTAAGCTCTCCTTTTTTCGCTTTTTCAATTTTTCAATTTTTCGAGCCATGTGTTAAGAAAAAAGGTGAGCTTAGTATCTAGCCTAGCTGATGATTAGAAATTGACTTGTGTATTTTCCAAGTATGGGTTTGTGGCAGATGTTATAATATTCATTGAAACTTATTGACTGAAAATAGCTTAAATTAATGCCACCCAAGAAACAATTTTCTTTCTCGCATAATTGAATAAAATAGAATAATTTACTGACGGCTGGATGGTTGTTATGTACCAGGTTTGACATGACGGCAAACGGAAAATCATTTAAAGATGGCCTGGTTGTTAGTCCAAAGATAAAATATTTTGGTATACTTTCTGCTAAATTGCACACGTGAATATGTTCACTTGTTTTTGACACATGAACACTCAACCTCTGTGTCATTATTGTGTAGTGGATTTTTCCCTTCTTTTAATCAGGCTACAATGATTCGCTGTCATGTTTTATTGTTCTCTTACTGTTTAGGTTGACAATAGATGAAGAAGGCTGCGCTAGACTTTTGAATTTACGTTTTAGTAATAAGATAATTCTGCAGCTCATCAACAGTTTGGTTTGTGAAAGTCCGAATCAAGCAATGAATGCAGCCTTTGCTCTTGGGCGTTTGTTTCAGCTGGAGAGTTGCCAAAGAAATTTAATGTTGATGAAGCAGTCTGACCAAATGGTGTGCTTTGATTGTTCGTTTCTATTTGATTGGATTGATGTTTGTATTTATTTTGAAATAGGGTTGTTTAATGATGTTTTGCCATACTGTAAAATTTGCCTCAATCTGGTAATTTATAATAATATTGAGGAAAATATTTGGAGCTGATTTTACTTAAAATGCAAAGTCTTATCTATCTTCTCTTTCAGATTTTGAATTTGATAAACATGCTCTTCTCAGAGAACACAGGCTGTAAGAAAAACTCATGCTATGCATTGCAGTCATTGGCTTCTGCTTCACCTGGATACGATAAACTCTTAAATCATGCAGAAGTTGAAAAGATGATGTTTTGTTTTATTGATTTACTGAAGAATGAAGAAATGGCAATTTTTTCTGCATTGTAAGTTAAACTTTAACCCATGATTTTTTTCCCTCTCAGTTTCATTATTTACTTAATGTTGTGCTTGTTGAATACTGTTCACCAATAAAACTCAGCTTCCTGAAGCCTGATAGTCATCATCTACTGTTTTATTGTTGACAGAAATCAGCATTAGAATCAACCTTATTTTTAGTAAGCACTCGACTCATTCCACCAACTTTTCTTTTCAGCTTAATTCAGTCTATTGTTCTTCATAAGAAAGGATGTTTGTACATGCGAGATCACCCAAGCATGAGAAAGAAGCTTACGGTAAGAATTCTAGTTCTTTATCTTCTTCAGTTGCTTCATGGTATATTTCTTAAAGTTAATGGAGAACAATGATCAAATTTCTTTTTTTCAAGTATGTAATTACTTTCATTTCTTTTCTGAACCTATTTTCACTTTAGTTAATTTTTTAATTTTGATTGGGCAGACTTTGCTGTGGTCGTTAAGGGGAGGTGGTCGTTAACACAGGTTTGACTGTAATTAGTTGTTCCACAGGCAGCGAAGGTTACTTTTTCCGGTCGATCGGTCGGCAAAAAATTAAAAATAATTGTAGCGAGATTATAGGGTCGGCATAATCAGAAAAAAAGTTTCCTCAAGCAAGATTGATTACCCTATCACCCTGCCAATACAATAAAAGACAATGTTCATGATGTCTGATGTTTTTTTTGTTTTTTTCACAAAGCAAGTCAATATTATTATTTTTTATTTTTCTTATTAAGTTGCTTTCACCTTATGCACAAAATGATTTTTGAAAAAGCAAAGAATAAACAGAAACTGAAAGATGACAAGAAAAAAAAGCATAAAAAAGAGAAAGAGAAGGAACATGTCAATAACTGAAAAATTGCACACTTATAATGCTATCTAATCGAAGTGTATTGCAGTTCGTGTTTATGACGTCACGTTCGGTTTCCATTTTATTTTTTGAAGAAGAGTGTCAGTGGTATTTCTTCACATATAATTTGCTCACTTGTAACTAGAGAACCAGTGTGAATTATGGTAAAATATTTTGTACATTCTCTAGCATATTACAGGTTTGGTTGAAGTAAGGTTGATTTTTGATCTGTAGTTCTCCTTTAAGAAAATTTTAATCAGACCTTTTTTTTTTCAAAGAGCTTGCCTGTACCATTATGTAAGGGCATTCTCTAATATTTCAGACTATCTCAAAAAAAGAAAACTTATGTCCAGAATTACTTGAAGAGCTAGAAAATGTTTTGGAATATCTAGAAGACTTGCCCAAGCCAGATGCACCCAAAGTAGTTGGTAAGCACCAGTTAAGAACAGTTTAAACATTATTCTTCAATAAACTACCTTATTCTAGGAAATTAACAAAGCACAAAATTAACGCGTATTTTCAAATTTCACGTTAATTAAATACCCTTTAATTAACTTGATTTCCAGGGTGCTTAAAAAGTTTCTTGTTAAATAAAAAAAAAATTAAAAGCCTTCAGGGGCTGATACAGGCTGATTTCGACGTCGGTATACTGATTTTTGGGGACATCTATTTTGGGCGCCCCGATAAAATAACATTTTCCACAAAACAGTTACAATTACCTCTTGGAAAAATAAACAGAATAAACGTACGAAGCGAAACGAGATTCCAGATGACAACACTGCCATTATGCGATCTCAAACGGAAATAGCCTTCTTTCTAAATTCCACATTCTGAGGATAGTACGGCATTACGGGATTACGGACGAAGGCTATCACGGAATTTAAGATATGCTATTTTACAGAACAGTTACGTTCGTTATTTTTAATAAAAAACATGGTAGATAACAATAAGTACTTTTCTTTTTATAGATGAATTAGTGCCTTTTGATAGAAATTAATCACATGGATTTTGTGCCGTTTTTAAGTGTTTTTAAGCGGATATCCCCCCTTTGGGGACTTCTGAACAGCCCCCAAAGCCCCTGTTCTTCAGTTTACTGACGCCCAAATTATTTTCTTGTATCAGCCCCTGGCCTTTTGTTTAAGCAAAATAATTACAAAATAACTTCAACATCAAAATCATCGTTATCTGACATACAAACTGTTCCCTCCTTCTCTTTGAGGAAAAGATAGGTCGAGATATTATACTGGTAGTTTAGAGGGCAGCTGGAGTAAAACTGTTTAAGGGAAACTGGTCTTGTGGCCATGAACCCGTTTGCCTAGGCTATGTATCTTGTTAATTGCTAGTATCAAATTTGTTTTGTTTCTGTGTTCACCTGCGTTAATTAAATGCTTTCTGTAAATCAGGTGGACTCAACTGCGTTAATTTCATTGTTATCTTAATGATGATTCGACCAACTGAGTTAATTTGCTTCGTGCTAATTTTGTGCTTCGTTAATTGAGGGTCTCGTTAATTTCCTAGAATAATGTATTTTAAAAAGATGTGGATTTATTAACAAATAGTTTTTGTGATAATCGTTTAATGGCAATGGATTCACTAAAACTTGTCATGTCTATGTGCCTCTGTTATTTTGGAGGAAAATAATTACAAGATGAAAGTGCAAAGATTGCAAATTTCTTCTCATAAAATAGATTTTTATGCCATTATACTGTTGGAATGACTTCATTTTTTCTAAACATGTTTTAAACAAAAAAATCACATGCTGTGAAGCCTGATGTTCTGTTAAATTCTGCAATGTTTTGTAATACTTTGTGAATGACTTGCTGAAGAAAGTGAATGATAGAATAGTTATTATTTGCTTTCTCAAATCTCTGTGTAATAACAGTCTTTTGCCTTCTCACTTCCCACTTTCGAGTATGAAACATTTTATTTTAAACATTCAGAATCATGACAGAAATTTTTTAATCTGCACATGCAGATTTTAATTTCAATTTTTTTTTCAGTTGAAAGTCCCGACTCTGTGGCTGTGCATTGGACGAGCTTCCACCCCAAAAACGACTTGTCCGTTGTATATCACTTATTTCAAGGTATTTTATTATTATAGGCTGGCAATTATTTGTTTTTTTTTTTAAAATTGAACGGTATCTCACTCTTGTTTGACTGCTTTAGGTACCACAGAAATCTATTCCGGTGCTAATTCAAAGTTTGTGGTTCAAAACTTGAAACCAACACAGGATTATGCTTTTCATATGCAACTATCTTGTGAAGGTGCTATGAGCCCTATCAGTGATGATGTGAAAGTAACAATGCCAGAATCTGGTAAGTTTGCAAAAGAATGTTGAATTACTGCATATTGTCTTTTCTTCTGATTTCCCTGCAAGAAGAACGCTAAGTTATTAGCGGTAAGGGAGAGAATGCATTTTTCAACTTTTGTAAATTTATTATGTATGTGAAACCTTTTTGCCGATTTGCATGTGACCAATGAAAAATTGTGACATTCTCCATAAAGATTTCCTACACATGAACACAGACCATTTACACTGAACTGTCATAAGGAACTTAAGAACTTTAAATTATGTTGTATAGTAATTGCTGATGTTGTCAGGCTGTTTTCGGTTCCATCTCTTCTTTTCTGTATTATTATAATCTTGAATATGTTTCTTTGAGCTGAAATGTTATCAATGAATAAATTAACGAGAATTGAAATCATTTAAAAAAAGATATTTATTTCTCAAAATAAAATATCAAATTCACTCAATATTTCTTCCGTCAAGACATCACCAGGATAAAAATAAAACCGTAAAAATATCGTTCTAAAGTGTAAAAATCAGTGGAATTTGTGAAAAGGATAAAAGATAAAAGACCTACTATGTTGAAATATGTTATTTAAATATATATACATGAGTAGTGAAACTGTTAAAATCTATTTTGAAAGTTAGCGAAAGAGTGTTAATGGGTGTGGCGTGTCTTGTATATTATTTAGGCTTTGTATGCTATTTTTGGCTTAACTTTCTATGGTACATATTTTCGGATATTTTCCTCATTTTCTTTATCATATTTTCTCCATGTGGCCCAGCATATGGCAGTGTCAATTGTATTGGCATGGTTTCATCTACTTGGATTGTCACTAATGACACATGACACTACTTTCTACAGTGCGAATAATAAAATCAAGCATGGGTTTGTAAACGCACCAATCCTTGATTAAAAGACCGTAATAATGATGAAACCGAAGAAAAGGATGATTGTTATACCAAATAAGGAAACTTGTTGCAAGTTGCAAATTTTCCAATTACTTTTCTTTGAACTCCAAATAATGTTTACAACCAATTTTCATTACGAGTGGAACTATTTTATCTTCAAAGGTGCTAATGTCTGAATTTGCTACTTCACTGTGTTTTTGTAACTTTTCTAAAACTTTCACGAAATAGCTAAGCCCGAAACTGGCGAACAAAAATATCTGGAGGGTTGTTTGAAATGTTGGGGTGCCATTTTTACACTTTAGAACGATATTTTTACGTTTTTATTTTACTCCTGATGATGTCTTGACGGAAGTCAGACGAAATATTGAGTGAATTTGATATTCTATTTTGAGAAATAAATAACTTTTTTAAAAATGATTTCACTTCTCGTTAAATTGTTCATTATTATTATTTATCTTTATTTATTTTTTTAGTACCAAGTGCTCCGACTAATTTCGGGACTATTTTTCGTAGCACTTCACAAATCAAAGTTTCTTGGGAGTCACCCTCAGAACCTAATGGTGTTTTAACAGGATATTTATTATCCATGAAAGGTATGCTGATGGACCAATGCTTTTGGTTATTGATTTTCTGACGACTTTTTGACAAATAGAATTTACATCTAAATGAAATTTTGGACTTGGGGATATATGTCTTTGTATACCTGAAAAATGAATGTGATATCTTGATATCTATGCTGCTTAGGTAACTGGCATGCATTGAGTTTTGTTGTTTGGGATAAGATAGTTTTTACTGAATTAAAAAGTAAAAATAGCAGCCATAAGAATTCTTAAATAAATGTCTTTTTGTTGTAATGTGCTGATCTGGCAAGCTCGGTCTGTTCTTAGACCTCTGGCAATATTTTCCGGTACAGATCGAAAAAACAGTTAATAGTATTATTAGACAGTTTTAAAGAATGGCTGCCATTTCCACAGATGAACTACATTTCGTTCAACTCTCATGTCTCAAAATATATGACCTCGTATTGGTTATTTTATTTATTTCGTGGTAAACCAATGCAATGCGATTTTGATGCCTTATTTAATTTACAATGGAATCCGCTGTCCGCTGCAAGGAGATGTCTGCTATATAGGGTGTTCCTTATAGAGATGTTCCACCTATATTCCATTACCACTACATTCGTGTGTTGATAGAAATGTCTTTCAAGAAGTGCTGCTTTTAGGTTGTTTGATTCTATTAAACAATTAATATTGAAAAGTTCAAAATCTTCAAATGAATGTTCTCTTGCAGGTAAACAACCAATAGAGATGGGGATTGATGAAACAAACTATTTGTTTATCAACTTGCAAGCATGCACGCAATATCACCTTCAGGTAGTAAAAAATACTGCTGCTCACTTTCTTTTTCTGTTATTCACTTTTTTTCGTTTCCTTCCAATTCGTTATTCGTTTGGCCATGAAGAAGAACTGTTTGGCATGATATAACGTATGTTTATTTGTTTCTGATTCTATTCTAATTATTTCTAAATAGGTTTTTGCAGTAACTCGAGAAGGCAAAGGGCCAGCAGCAGATTTGCAAACATCAACGAATAGCCTCGGTCAGTGTTTAGCATAATCTGCTATATACTATGTTCAGTTCCGAAATAAAAATAAAAGAAATGGCATAAGATTGTGGAATACGTGTGCTACTACATAAAATGTTGTGGTCATGTAAAGGGTTTTTGAAGTGTAAAAGTTTGTATGGCTAGGCTGACAAGCACGATTCATTGATAGCTGTACTTCCAGCAATGAACACAAATAATGCAATTTCAGAAGGTTTTCAGTTCTTTTGTTTAACTCGTAGATGTAAATTATCATGGTATCTAACCGTGCTTTCTCTTCTAGAAATTATTTATATTCTGTGTACTGCAGAAACTGTTCATCAAAATAGTTTGATCCACCACTTATTTTTATCAGTTTACTCCTTAACTAGCACTTATACATTGGTCGTTGATGTTCTCATTGATGACATTCTTTTCTCTTGATAGCAATGTATGCACCATCAAAACCAAGGGTATCAGTGCTTGGTCGGACAGAGATAAGCATTTCCTGGGAATCACCGGAAATTCCGCTTGGTCGATTAAATTACTTTGAAGTGAGAATGAATGACCAGGTATGTGCAAGCTCTCTACTGTTGTTGTTGTTATTATTATTATTATTGTTGTTGTTGCTGTTGTCTGTTATCCTTGTTTATTTGACTGGTTGGTTAATGCATGACCTTGTTGTTTTTTGGCTTGTTTGTTTTCTTTTTACTTCCTGTTGTTTTTGCCTGTGATATTTTTTTCTTCAGCGAAAATTCACTGTTTGTTATCGTTATAATTTCTTTCAAAGGTTATTTACACTGGTGTTGACAGGCATTTCATTGCGAGAGCATTACAGCCAGGAAAGGAGTACTACTTTAAGGTATACGATTGAGATAAACAGAGTCGAAAAGTAATGCTTATGGCGTCCCAAAACACAAGGGAACTATTTTTGCATGTCATTGTATGCAGATCTTTAAGAGACAGAATGAGTTGGAAAAGTGTTTTCCTATAAAAAAGATTGTAACTTATAGTTGGTTCTTGTTTGCTAACCCTGTTTGCATTTTAATATGAAGAAAATTTAATTGAAATTTGTACCGCTTTTTTACACGGTTTCTAGGTATCAGCATGGACAAGCGAAGGCCGATGCGACAGTGAAGTATCTTGTAGAAAAACGCCAAAACAGTGTAAGTTTATTGTGCTTTTCCGTATGCCAGCATGATAACGCTGTTCGTTGGTCTCTAGTGCAAGACATCCTGTTATTTTGATTTGACTTTGATGATGACTTGTTCGTTAAATGACACGTTCTCGCTTTCAAGTATTCTTCACACAGAATTGTAATAGAACGGTCGTCCTGTTAGCAAGTTACTCTCCGATGTTTTTCCTTCGTTCGTCATTTTTGCGAGTGGACGTTTATAAGGAAAACATAGGGAAATTTGTTGACGATATAACCTTTTCAAAAATGTATGAATTTTAAAAATTTAATGAGATTTCGAAAGATAATCGAAATGTGCAGATAATTTTTCGCTGTAGTTGTTAAAATATTTCGTAATTCTGATGATTTTGTTGAGGTGTCTTCGGAAACAGTCCAATATCTCAAACTTGTGTTTCAAATCAGTTACGTTGTTACAACGTCGCAACGTCGTTTGATCGCGTCTTGTTCCAATAGAAATGTACTCCTTCAAAGTGACTTTTTAACGATTTTGGCCGCTGGACGTGATGTGCCTGCTAGGATTAAATATCGCTTCGAAGCTTCTGAAAAAATGCAGCCGATATTAACTGAAAATCCTTTGAAAACTTGGATGTGCTGTAGAACTATCCAAACAGAACGTTCAAGAAACGTGATGAGGATGACATGTTGAGGGGAAATTCAAAAACTGTTTTTGTTTTGAGTGGGCAAAAAACTCTCAGCCTATCTTTTTATTTGTTTGCATTGTGATGTCATAAGTATCCCGTTTGAATGGCTTGTAATGCATAATGCGGTTGTCGTACTACAACAATGTTCAAAAATGCCTTCTGTTTACACTTAATTTACTAATTTTTCTTCACTTTCTTCACTTTCTTGACAAGTGCATAATTTCAAGACAATAGATAACAGCAATTTCTTTTGCATGCCTCATAGAATTTAAGTTAGTTACTACCGGAGTGCTCTTTTTTTAAAAGATTTTTCCCTGGAATTTTTTTGGAGGTCATTTGGTTGCAAATACGATGTTATGAATGTTTACCCAGTATAGCGTTTTCAGTGCCTGACGGCTCTGCTATCAATGAGGGTCCTGCGAGCGAGGTCCTAATCGTATTTAAAGCTTCCATTTGAGCTATGGAATTCACTTCGCTCGACTAGACAACCCCGGAGTAATTTTTCGTTGGTGAAGATCCCACGAGCCGATTCGAACTCACATCCTTCGGAAGAATAGGCTCCTTATAGCTAGATTACAGATGCACGCCGCCACATCCGCCTCAATGGAATTGAATTGTTGAATTTTCTTTATATGCAACCCTTGAAGTTCTATCTATGTAGACATGCCATTTGACCGACGTATGAGTACTTTGCATTTTTGTTTTAGGCCGCCGAAAAGAATATAAGAAGCCACAGTGAAAGGCATTCTTTGGTCCGCGATGGATGGTTGGAACGAAGCTTAGCGGTACCTGGTTAAAATCTTAAAGAATCTTTCAGTTTGGTGCTGTTTTTCTAATTTTTTTTTCTGTCGGAGCCATTATACTACACTTACAGTTTTAAAAAACGTTTTACTAAGCTCATTGAAAATACTCATTTTATGCTTCACACGATGTTGCTTTGTGAGTAACACTGTAGACTGACACTGTGCGATATCGGCCACCGAAAGCGCGGCAATTTGTTCTTCTAATCGCTGTGACATGTTATATAAACATTTTGATTGGTCAGTCGCGCGATGTGATGACAAGGTCTCATCTGGGTTAGGTTTTTCATGTAAATATGTTTATATCTGAGGCCATCCATAATTAATTGTTTGTTTGCCGTAACCCGAGTCACGAAAAAGAGTTAGGGTCGGTCGGTCGGTAA
>JAYJMG010156824.1:0-12500 GCA_036873935.1 Stomotoca atra
TCCAAATATCTCAGTGAATCCACTAAAACTTGCCACAGTTGGATTAAAAAAGCATTGGAAAAAAAATCATCTGACATTTCCTTCATAAACCTACTTACCAAGTGGCACCTAGCTGAGGCGAAACTTCATTTTTTACAAAACTTAAAAATGTACACTCCAAGCACATTTACACCTGCTAATCTTAATCTAGACTATTTCCATAGTCAGCCTAAAAAGACTGACTTAATACGGAGCAGATCTAGTCTAGTCCTCATCACATACAGGAATATCTAGAGAGGAGACACAGACTAGTGCCAAAATCATTTAAATAGGGAGCTCTGTTGAAACAACAGCATCCATTGTTGTTGATCAGTTCGTCAATTGGTAAGATGAGAAGCTAGAAAAACTTTTTGAAAAATGTTCAGAATGACGTGCTGGGGAAAATCTCAATTATTATCAAAAAGGATTTTTAGCATTTTGCTACCAACCAAGAAGAAGGCTGTTTCTATTCACTACCAACTTTGACATTTTGTGTATTTTGGTCAGGAAAACTGTCAGGAAATCTGTTCTTTCGTAGGTAGATATTCTTGCAGAGCTGCAAAAATGTGCATTTTCTTTCATTTCTCAGATGATGGCCAATTGAGACTCTCACTCTCCTCTCACTCTCAGTAAGTACACACTATAATTTTAGTCTGTTGGATTTTCCGACACTGCACTGTTGTTGAAAATGTGACATGCTTTCAAGTCACTTTCTGCATTAGCAGCTTACAGTCTGTTTCATTACAACGTTATAAATTAAATCTTATACTACTGTAATCTTAGTTTAGAGGCTAAAAATGATCAAATCGGGGCAATTAGGGCTAACCTCCGTGGAAGGATGTTGTCATTCCAACTTGGTCTTTACCAATTGCCCATGATGTGGAGGCAGTGAAAATGTTAACAAAATTTTCGTTATAAATAAACGAATCTTAGGTATAAAAGCTTTTGTTGTTCTTTTGCTCATTGTTGTGTGTCACAAGAAGAAAAGCCTTGCAGGAAGAAAAGTCAATTTAATGTTCTCCTTAGGGTATTGGTACTGGCAAATATCAAATTGCATTTTGTTCTCAAGAGAACACTTTGGACAAGCACAAGAATGTAGTGGGAAAAATGCTTAAATGCGAATTGATGGCAGTGAAAATGTTATGTATTTTATTTATTCTTCATGAATAAAATGGGTTGGCATTTGTTCTGATTGTTTATTTTTTCATCTGCCAAAAAAATATGCTTTTTAACAAAAACATAAAATCATCATGTAGAACGACGAGAAAAATTATTTTGTGAATAAAGTAAAAAATATGCTGCATTGTATTACATTGACATCGGATTCTCAACCCCTTGGTTCGACTGCTCTCACCAAATTCTTGATTTGTTTTTGTTCTTGAAGAGAATTTTTTTATTCTTTTGCTTGGTCAATTCTATGTTTTTTGAAATCTCCATTAAATTTTCTTTCAAGTGAGTGGTAGCTTGACCTACTTGGCCAAAAAATAATTTTCTAAATTTAGTAACTGTTTATGGCCCGTAAACTTGACATGCTGGGAAACCTTGAAGTAAATACTCTCTGAGCCCTAATAGAAGGGGGGAATGCAACAAATATCAACACTTTTGCTAAAATAATGTACAAATTATTCGAATATTACACATGCACCCATTTACTAAACAAAAGAAGATTCCATTTGTGTCGAGAATAGCTTGTTCTCCGCTTGTTGAAACAATTTACTCTTTTTTTTACTCTTAATGCAACTTGATTGAATGTAAATTCTGTATAGTATTTCCAAAAGATTACAACATTCTGATAGTAAACAGAAATAAAAACCAAAACAGAACAAGAGAGCATGGATTCTGACTTTAAAATTCAATGACTACAGCATCCTTTATGCCAAAAAAAGAACCAAAATTTCAAACAGCATGAATTAGGCATGACGAAACATGAATGCACTCACTCAATAAGATAGGTTTAGAAATGACGTAAGGAGTATCCCGAAGATGCCACTGATGCTTCAACATGCAAGGGTTTTTTGATAATAAGACACAAGCATGGCTAGAAATACAGAAAAATGTATCTGAAAATTTGATCTCCACAAGTAGTCCCTCTTTCCTTTATCATGTTTCCTTATCTTTTAATTCTTAACGAGTAATCAGTCCTCTCAAACTAGTATGCAGTCTCTTCTTCCGATGAGATCCTAAGCTTTTTCTCATCCAAAACAAAAAATGAAAAAGGTGCGATCAGTCTCACTTGATATTATGATAGTACCATACAAAAGCCTTATACGTTATCATTCAGAAGTTTTTAAGATCTTTCGCTAAGAAATGTTATGTCTACAGACTAGCCGATGAATGCTTTTTTATTCCATTTTCATTGGTGAAAAATAATACAAGAACAAAAATTGAGACAAAAACCAAAACAGCTGATTTTGTAGGGAAAATCATTTTCATAAAACTTGTTTTCATTGGGATTTAAGGCAAGTACAACGATTTATTTTGTTGATAGTATTTTCAAGTTTTGTTAAAATTATTTTTGTAGAACTGTTAAAATTTTTTATTTTGTTTCATTCACTGCCATCTATTTGAAAAATTATGAACAAAACCAACATACAGTAGCACACAGTTTCTAATTCTGACGATTATAATAATTACTTGTAATTCTTAATGATGTCCATTAGACTGTAATTGATAAAACACTTGTGTTCGTTTTCCGATTTCCTGGTTAGAAAAACACTAAAATCTGTATTCAATTTTTTCTGTTTATTTAAAAATAACATAATAAAACAAAATAAATAAAAAAAAGATTGAATGGAAAAAAAAAAATTAAAATGCTTGACATCGTACCAACCCAAACGAATTGATAAAAAAACAACCACATAAACACAATAAATTTCATACGAGTGTTGATCAATATCTCACGTACGATATACCACAAGGATATCAGTCAACTAATCCTTCCAATACAAGCGAGCAAAATTGTTAAAAAGTCACTGTGGAGGAGTGTATTTATATTGAATCGAGAGGCATTATGTGTATCATTTTAATAGAAATACACTCCTCCACAGTGGCTATTTAAAGATTTTGCCTGCTGAGTATCGATAAGACTTTTCTTCAGACAGGATATAAAATAAATATTCTTTTTTTGTAGAAATTAATAGATAGGAAAAACACCAAGTGCTATATATATTACGATTGTTTGAATAGCTCTTACTTTTATAAGCACCAATATAACGATTTTGTATTGGTTAGAAGCCTTTATAATCCTTTACAAAGGTTGTTATTAGAATTTTAAACAACCACCAAATTAAGTTAATTAAATTAAAGTTAATTAAAGGCTAATTGCCTATGTATTATGATCAAATGCTTTCAACTTTGAGGCGACAAGTTTCAAGATACATCTTAGTAAATATTGTGTGCAAGACTAACAAAGCATTTTAAGGTCAAGGAAAGTGCGTTTATTTCTCTTTTAGCTGTTTACATTTACGTAAAGAAAAATAAAGTTTCATATCTTATAAACCTTTGAGAGTGATGCAACTCTTGAATTTGACATATGCTGGAAGTGAAACCTGAAAAGCTGGGGGTCTGGGTGGATTTTGCTAGTGGAAAGAAAACTCAAGATTCGCTCCTGCCGAAACTGCCGACATATGCCAGGAAAGTGGCATCACTGTTATATAAAACCCATAATTTTTTTTATGCAATTTGAGAAACTAGGACTTTTATGGCTCGTCATAAAGCTCTCTTGTATATTTTGTGTAGTATTTTGCATATTTCTTGCATATTTTGATTTACCGTAGAGGTTGGGAACTTACTTTTGAAACTAGTATGATCAGAAAGGACTTAAAAACAACACTTGCTTTTTTTTCGCAAGAAATTCCACAAGACTTTTTGAAAAACATCCGATATCAATATCATTGGTTCCAATCAAATTTCCAGGTGAAAAAAAAAAATTTAAGGCCGGTCCTTCCGATTGATGTTAAGCTAATTTTTCATCGCAACTTTTCATTTTGCAGATGAGACTGTAAATGTGAAGACCATTGCTCTCAAAAATAAACACGGAGAAAAGTGTTTAAAGATTTATTAACAGATGAACTTTTTCAGGCAGCACTAATCAATCAGTCACTATAGCAGTGATCAAAATGATGAGTTTTGAAGTTTCGAAGTTTACTCCCAAAAATGTGTGTGCATGCGAGAAAAACAAAAAGCAACACAATGTAAAAATTATATGAATAGAAATGTAAAAGTACAATAGTTAATTTGAAAACAAAAACAATGTTGATTGAAAATAACCAACTTTTCTTGCCAAAAATAGAAAAACAAACATACCAACAAAAAAGTTTAGAACTCATTTCTTCAAAAGTTCAAAAAGAATTCATTCACAAAATTTCAAGACATTTTCTTTTTCAGTAGTTACTTTAACGTAATTACCTTCTTAGGTTAAAGCATTTCCAACCTTTAAGCAAGACTAGTGAAGAAAAGTGTGTATGAATGTATTTTGTGAAACAAGCAACATTGTGTAAAATAACATTGAATTTAAACCATCAAAGAAATACATTGTCTTCTTTCAGTTCAGCATTCACTGTCGGTGGCATTCCGTCAATAACAATGTAGTCTTTTTTCATTTCATCGATACTAGCCTTCTCTTCCATTTCAATTTCTTCGGCAGGTTTTTCTTCGTTTTCAATCGTAGCATTTGCATCTTCTTTTAATGATAACGAGGAGTCACTACATCGTAAACGTTCTCCATGGACCAGTTTAAATCTTCCAGTTTTTGGATGACTTGCTTTTAGTAAAGGAGTGGTAACATCAGTTTTATCCAATGATTTCAACTCCGGCTCTTTATCGGTTACGTCAGCTTCACAATATGATATTATCTCTGGTTTTTCGCCAAATGAAATGGTTTTACCTTTCTTTTTAAGTAATTTTTCGTCCCGATTGAGTTGTGCAGGAGCTTCTATTGCATTTGCACCAGGAACAGAATCACCACCATGATCAAATAAATTCATCAGTGAAGCTGGCGGATTCTTATTCTTTGGAGAATCTTGAACTGCAGCATTAGCATGCTCATCAGTTTCCAAGGAGGAGAAACTATCAGACTCAGACATTCTGATGTGGCCTCCTCTGACTATCGTTGTGTTTCCTTGAATTTTCTCCAAAACATCACAATACGGATGTTGATCAGGAAAAAAAATAGTGGATTGCTTTCTGAGAGGCTCAGCTCGTTTGAAACTAGTGCGTTTAAAGAAGCTTGCACGATTATCATTACTAACTGACTTCTTTCTCACACAGCTGTCGGTTTGCTCCATTGGTAAGTGGGTAACACTTGCTGCTCGTGATTTTATAGTTTGAGTAGCGTCAATATTTACTTGAAAGCGCCCAATCTTAATCGTTCTGTTTACAGTTGCTTCAAGGGAACTGAATGTCCATTCATCTATCTGTTCTAAGTCAATGTCGTCTTCACTCATGCCATCAAATGGGTCATCTAACTTATCCTGAACACCTTGCAGGGCACTGAAGACAAACGTCACTAATACTGATATATAATACGGTGACCAATTTGCTGTGTGATTACCATGTTTGTCTAAAGATTTGTACACAAAATACGGTCCGAGTATAAATGGTAAGAAAAAAATCAAGACTTTATTAAAAGAGCGAATGGAACGCGGTGATCTGTATTCACGAATAACACGCAACCGTTCAAAAGATAACGCCATCATATTTAGTAAATGAATGGCCCGAGAAACAATTGATGTATTTGCTGGAAGCTTGCTGGCTCGAACCCTTTCAATCAGCTGATTAGCGTCACTGAAATCTTCATACATTGCCCGCAATATGGCTTTTCGACGATTAATCTTATCAGTCAGCAGAAACTCACGAAGATGAAACAATAGACTTTTTAATTTATTGTGAACTGCATTCATCCAATCTTGGTCAAGCTCTGCTGCTTCTCTCCATTCTCGCATACAAAAGTACCAAAGCATACCAGATGCCTTAAAGTTTGCTAAATCCTCTAACACCTTTTCTCTTCGTTGAAAGTCAGTATTTATCGAAAATGCCAATGGGAAAACAATTGGCGATACAAATAAGCTAACGTGGATATCAAAAGTTATGTCAAAATATTTGAAAATATAAATCGATATAGCGGCTAAACCCATCTGTAATAAAACCATAAAATTAAAGTTGAGAAGAAAACTGTAGATTGTCTTAAAACTAAATGTGTACACAAGAAATTCACTGTAAAGTTTTTTTGCACCTCTCTGTGTCCTCTGTCGATTCTTACTCCATTGGTATATATCTTCTCGACCTTCATCATCATTAAAGTCCCATTTATATTCTTTAGGCTTCATACGACCAGACATCAATACCTTTCTTCGATTACCCATTATGGTAGAAGACTTTCTTAGCCAATCTAGAATCATAATGATTTGTTGAGATTTCTATCACTAGAAAAATAATTTTTATCATCAAACATGCAATTGAACTTTGTATTTACTAGAACAAATACGAACAGACGTGCAACTTCTTTTTTAATTCTACATTTTTTGATTTGTATTTACGTTTGATTAAAACTGTGTTTAAAACGAAAGATTACATTAGTACTTATGTTAAAGACTGAACTATTGCCACAATCAAAACAAATTACTTGCGTAAATACTACAAAATACCCATAAAAAAATTAATGATGTTTTCCACGTTAATGATCGATAAAACAGATCATTTCCCGGTGAAACTTAAATTACATCCTACGGTAACTATTACCAAAACAACAATCAAAAAATCTTCATGAATCTGTACCAACCATGACAGTGGTTGGAAAAACTGTGTTGTTTACATTTTATAAGCTTCCATTTTAATTGTTCCTTCTTATAATCCTGTGGATTAAATCATTTCTAAGGCAAACAACCTGGAAATGTCATACTAAGGCAAACAACCTGGAAATATCATATGAGACTACTCATTTTGAAGTCCCTCTTTGTTTTTTTATCAAAAAAAGGAATCTGTTCCAACCATGATAGTGGTTGGAAAAACTGTGTTGTTTCCATTTTATAAGCTTCCATTTTAATAGTTCCTTCTTATAATCCTGTGGATTAAATCATTTCTAAGGCAAACAACCTGGAAATATCATACGAGACTACTTATTTTGAAGTCCCTTCTTTGTTTTTTATCAAAAAAAATGGGGGGAGACTAAAGCACTGAAAATGATATAATAATCGAAAAGCTTTTGCTAAATAATTTTAACTTTGTTTTTTTTTGTATTTCTATTCATACGATTTGTTTAATTAAATTGCTTTTTCTACTAAAACTTTTTCCTCATTTTGAAGTCCCCTCTGGGAGGAGAAAAATTGTTTAAACAGAAGTTCCAATAAATGCAAAGTAAAAATAAGGCGATTATCGTAGAGCACTAGAAAAAGATTCCTGCCATTCTACACTGCGATAAGTCTCTATTTTTACACATCAAAGTTTAGAGAAAAGTCTTTACCTTAAAAAGGGAAACTACACTATATTTTATTATTAAAACATGATTTATGCAGAATATAAAACACCAACAAAATATATCCTGATAGGCTAAAAATTATTAAAAATAAGAAGTTACCCAGCGGGAAAAATCGTTAAACAGTCACTGTGGAGGAGTATATTTCTATTGAAACGAGACACGTTATGCGTGTTGTTTCAATAGAAATACACTTCTCCACAGTGACTTTTAAATGATTTTGTCTGCTGGGTAAAAATTCTAAAAATTAAAACAAAATAATAAAATTTTAAATGTATAAAATTAACCAAAATTGACTTGTACATAATAATTCCTTGAACTTTTTCCTGTCATCCCACTTCAATGTCATTTTCATGTGTGCCAAGGAGGTTACATAAACACACGATTCTTCACGATTTTTTACACATATCGAAATGAAAAAATTCAAATAAAACTACTCCTTTGTTAAAAAAACATCTTAAATATGTTTAAAAGAACTGAAATACAATGATACATTATGATAATACTTTAAGCAGATAAAGTTGGTATGCAAAAATAAAATGATATACCAAAACCCTGTGATCTTAATTTTTACCGTGACACTTCATTTTTAAAAATAATTCAGATGAATATTAATGACACAGATCTTAGAATTAAAAAAGAAAAAAAGAAGTAATTAAGCCAATTTTTGTTTTTACAATTTTTGTAATGATAATAATCCAATAATCTACACAAAAAAGATTACGTAATAAAAGATGAGATTTAAACACTTACCGGAATAAATACACAAGCAATTACGTCGTATAATGTTATTCTCCGTCAAAACCACAAGAGTTTATTTGTGCTAGAGTGGGAAGTATTTCAACTGTTTAATCTTGACTAAGCAGCTGATAAAGCCCAAAAAGTAGAATACTGTATGTTTTAAAACCGGCAACTCACAATTCAGAAACATTGAGTTTGTTTTGACATTATTTTTATTTGTCTGATGCCGTAAAAAAAGTGGCATAAAGAGATGGGAGATTTCCTCCCTGATGGAAATTGAGCAAAAAATGTTAAAGTCTACATTTTTTGCAAAAGAAAAAAATCAGGTACAGTAGGACAGAACATAAACTTTGATTATAGATAACATATTCATAAAAGGGAGCCATGCATGTTTTCTTCTACAGAATGAACATCTAGTAAAAGGGGGTTTCCCTGAGAAAACGTATTCAAAATAACTGGAAATGTAAGGAGGTGCTCAAGCTGTTGAGCTTGAAACGAGGGCCAAACAATATTGACAGGAACTTCACACAAACTATCTAAATGGCCTCACATTTATTGTGAGGTCTCTACTTTTCTGCAGCTATTTTACATAAAAAAAAGCAGTGTATGCGCAAATTGAATCTTTTCTACAAGACATCTACGCAACAAAAAATAAGAATCATGACTTACAGAGAATAGCTCCTCAGGGTTTATTCAGTCACTTCTGAAATTGTTACGAAAGTTCTATCTCATCCATCTTAAACCATCTGTTTCTTTATTTTTCATTTCGTAGTTTCTGTCAAAAGAAGAAATACAGGTTATTTTATCGATCATAATCAAAAAAATATGCTAAAATGTTTGCATGGTGTCTTCAATAAATCGTAAAAGCTCCTATCCTTAAAGTAGTCAGAACCAATTTGATAAGAAAAACAGAAAAAAAACCCAGAAAATACAAAAATACAATGAGGCCATCCATAAGTAATTGTTTGTTTGCCGTAACCCGAGTCACGAAAACAAATTAGGGTCGGTCGGTCAGCAAAAAAAAATTTTTGGTCACCTTCACAGAAAAATAAATTCTTTTTCAAGCCTTTCAAACAGACCTTTTTGCTGAAAAAAAACTTGGTTACCTTGAAACCTGATTCCACAACGGCAAACTTGACACTTGAAATCTTTCTTAGAGGATGAGAAATGGAAATAAAAATAGAATGCATAGAAAAATGCTTAAAAATGCCTAAAATTTAAAGAATAAGAAAATATTTGGGAATATAATTTTGAGAGTCTGGATTTTTTTCAATCAAGAGTCGGAGCTCGGTAAGTTTTGGCGGATAAAATTTTTTTCCAACATTTTCATGATTTACAGAGGAAAAGTTTTTAGAGTCGCCATGAATTTTAAAGGGTCGGTCGGGTTACGGCAAACAAAGAATTATTTAAGGATGGCCTGAATATAAAAAATGTACAGAAAATGCTAGGAAAATACAGCTTGACAAGTAAAAAATAAAAGAGGACAAATGGTACAAGCAATCCATGACAATTAATGACGGAACTCCACTAAAAGAAGATAATCAACCTAATGATTTTTGTGCAACCAATCAGATTTCAAATCAGCATTCTGTAGCGACATTTTTCACCTAAAGAGTATCCTGCTTTTGACTTCCTCAGAAACTTAAAAGCAGTACTCCAAAATTTTTCAATTCAAATTTTTATCTTAACTACAACTAACTTAGTACTATCTGATGCTAAAGAAATTTTTATGATCACAGCTAAGACACAACATAGGTACAGGAAATTAGAAGCAATAACTTGGACCCTTAGATATTAGGCATCACATGCTTCATACCATACCATCATACCATTAAAACAGTTTTAGCTAAAATTAACAAATATTTATTGAGTAGGTTTTCTTTCGTCAGATTGAAAACGAAACTTCATTAACCTTCAGTAAACTTGTCAACTTTGGTATAAGAAAAAGGGGAATTCCCCACAGTATCTTGCATAGGGAGATTCCGTACTTTTAATCACTCACAAATATTTCTAACTTCAAATTCAAAATAATATTGAAAAAAAAAACGTGCATAAAATTAGCTTTTTAAACTGGATTTTAGATTTGTAAATTTCATTCTAGAGAAGACTATTGCCATAGTCAAAACATGCAAATAAAATAATTTTAAAATGAAACATAATAAAGTTGTGGGACTGAATGCTGCATACCCGAGATGAAAAGAATAAGTAATAAAAAATTTAGGTTTCTTGGGCATCACCCATTCACATTCATTTTTTTCATGAGCTATCAACACATTTTCATGCATTATTTATTTATTTTGCTGAATGTAATGACGTGATAAAGAACACGAAATCAATTAGCATTGACGTTTGCAAAGCATTAACACAACAGTTGTCTCTGTGAGCTAATTTTAAACTACAGTTTTTGTGAGTTTTTTTTCCAACTTTTTATCAGTTTTGGCATGACTCCTTGTTTTTTTCTTTTAAAAAATAATTTGTGATTACTCCAGCAGCAATCAGTTATATAAAAAATATACCAAGGTCAGTAAAAAAAACGGAATTCATAACTTGAATCACCACCCGATGTAAACAAATGAAAACGTGGCTTGAAGAAAGAACTAAATTTCTGATACGAAGAATTTAAAAGAGCATAAAAATACTGATTTTTGGAAAAAGAGTGTTTTGATTTATAGATTTACTTGAAATATTCAATTAGTTTCAAAACAAAGTTAAAATCCATTGCTCAGAAGAATTTCCGATTTCCTTTAAAAACTCATTACAGCAGTTTCCATGATACAATTTATCTCAGTAATGCCAGTTAAATATTGAGTAAATAAAACTTGTGTTGCATACAGATATGCAGCGACTGAAACTTGAAAGTCCAACGTCTTAACAGGGCTTTCTTCTCTGCGCTTATCAGCTTAGAAAAGGTGGGAGGTAGTAAGCAGTTCATTTGTGCTAAAAAAGTTGTGATGATTAACTCTAGGCAATCGGTGATTCTTGAAATTGGCATCGACATTTTATGTATGCTTTTTTCTACAACATTATTGAAGAAAAATCTGATATTTCGAAAAGGACATTTACATACTTACAAAAACATTTGAGGGAAAAAATTCTGCAAAATAGAAAACCTCGATAAAAGGCAGAATTTGGTGTTACCATTTGAAACTATGCCACATGTGAGTCTGACCACCGTCATCAACAGATAATACTGCGGAAGCTTTAGCAATAGCCAGGATATAGGAAAGATGGATTTCCTTGAAATTCAGCTTTCAGACAAACCTTCCATTTTTACCTTAGACACCGGAAGAAAGCCTTCCCTATAAACATGAAGAGGCCTGAGCAAGAATTGGCGAGTTAGTTCACAATTGAAAGATATCAAATTTTTGGTTTTTGATCTTAACTAAAGGCTGTCAGACAGGAGACGTAAAGCAAACTTCCTTGTATGAGCCTATTTGGCAACCTCCCCTGAAAACACGAAGAGTCCTGAAACATTTGAAACCTTTGAAATTTTTGACGTAAAAGGAAGGTCAAAGTTTTGTTTCAAATTTTCCATGAATTTGGATTTCCCTTAAAGGTATTAAATTTCACAGGTACTTAATTTCGCAATTTGAAAAATTGGACATTTCGCGGGAATTTAATTTTGCGAAACGTTTGTATATTGATATTGTTTGTTGAATTAAATATCAATGCCTGAGGTTTCCGTATCAAACATATAATAGTACCAAATCGAGGGAAAACAGGAAAACTTTTTTTTCGCGGGAATTTAATTTCGAGAATTTGAGCCAAATTTGCGAAAATCGCGAAATTATCGGTCCGCATCATTTTGAAGGAGGAATCAAACAAGAGGGCGTTATGCCTGGGCAAAATTGACTCACAAAAAAACATGAGACTTGCCGTTGGCTGGATGGCTGAGGTTGATCGAGGTTGTGCTGTGTTGCTGGCAGACGCAGAAACAACTACAAATTTTATTTTTTTATTTATATTAACTTCTAGATTTTCTCTAAGCGTCTCACCATTTATATTGTGCTTTATTTTCAATTTATATACATGATTATATTAATACAGATTTTCAAACCGTCAAAGGACGAGTCAAAATAAAAATGCATGCTCGATAGTCCGTCGATGCATGGTTAAACCGTCGATCCATGGTTAAGGATACTGTCAGGACTGCAAGCTTCAAAAATTGGAAAAAGAAAATTTGACATCACTATTATGTAATTTTCGACGTAGATTAAGTTTCTGAAATCAAAAATATAAATATCCAAATAATTTCCGCGAAAATGAATAA
>JAYJMG010156935.1:0-12498 GCA_036873935.1 Stomotoca atra
CATAATTACGGGTGCTCCCTAACTCTCCCGCGCTTCCAATTTAAAAATCAAGAAACGTTAATGTCGAAGAAGCTAGCAGGAAAAGTTAGGTATCCTGACTATTGCTACGCAAAAAGTCAAAAAAAAACAAAAAAACAAAAAAAAGACTTGTCAAAGGTTTAAAGTCGTAACTTTCGGGGCCATTTCTGGGTCTGAAATTACCGTTTTTAGGTGGAAATTCCATAAATTACCACAAATGTGACTTCAGAACTCTCTAATTTTCAATTATGCAAATTTTCAAGAAAAATAGAGCTTTTTTAAATTTAGGCCTAAATATGGGTCCGAACCCCTGTTTTTGGGTAAATTTCGAAAAATAAACTCCAAATTTAAAATCAGCACCCTCGAAATGTTCTAAGTGCAAATTTTCAAGAAATTCGGAGCATTTTGAAATTTTAGGCCCTTTTGGGCCTATTTATTACGTCATCAATAGGCGCAGTCTCAAAATTTTACTTTAATGCCAAAGGTCTCTGGTATAATGGGCCACCTGCCAAGTTTTGTGGCTTAACAATGTTTTGTTGTGGAGATATGAAAGATAAACGCCCAGTACCAAATTTACCCAAATCGTGACATCATTAATAGGCGTGGTCACAAAATTTTACTTTATTGTCAAAGGTCTTCGGTTTATTACGCCACCTGCCAAGTTTGGTGGCGTAATAATGTTTTATTGGAGAGATATGAACGATTAACTCCCAGTACCAAATTTACCCAAATTGTGACATCATCCAAGGGCGTGGTCCAAAATTTTGCACTTGAGACAAAGAACTAGCGACATTGATGACACGTCAAATTTGAGCGCATAATGATGCTTCGTTTGGGAGATAAAAGGATTTTAAATTTTTTGTTGTTATCCAGTCTAAATTGTTCAGTGCGTCAAAGCTAATTTGACTGATTTGCGAGAGAAAAAAAAAGAAAAAAATGAACACGAAAACGGACGAAACCAAAGACTTTCTTTGCTCCGCAGAAAGTCAAATAGACTTTTGATGCTTCCCCAAAGAGTTGCTACATTTTGTTCCGTGCTTATTTTCAGCCCTAGTTTCCTAACTCAAAATGATTCAGGTTTAAATTTCCAATGATGTGTAGGATGTTGATAATTTGTAAAACTAATTTTGGCTGAAAATTATGCTGATATCAGCAATTTCGTCTTTTTATGTTAATATCTCCGAAGCAATACATTTTTAGCATATGGTTTTTATATGTTTTACAATGAGATTAAAATTTCCTTTCCAACGATGTATAATATGTTGTACTATGAAACAAAAATATTTGGGATTCAAAATATGCTGACATCAGCAAAAATATTGAGTTTCACGAGTTTTTCTCTCAAAATTTCGGATTAATACCAGATACATTTTTACCAAGTTTCACACCTGTGTCCAAATTTGAAGTATCAAGGGTATTTTGTGTGCTAACAGCCCTCAACTATTATAAATTTTTGAAAAATGGCCGAAACAAAGTTAGTTTTTGGCAATCTTCTTTTGATTCTTCTGTATTTGAAACGAAAGGAAGTTATTAGTAAAAGAAATCAAAAACGAATGTCACTGTTCGGGAACGGATCAAAGAAAAGGTTGAAACCATTTTACTATGTCACATGGTCATTTTTGCCTCAAGTGCACATGCGCAACACAAAAACCATTCGATCCGAAGATCATTTTCCAGAGTGAGTTTCCACCTTAAAGGAGCTCATCTACTACTCACTCTTTGGCTTTTCCCACATGTACTCTCACTTGCAGTGGCTCCCACTTGCTTTCTTGCCTACAGTTACTCGCAATTGGTACTCCTTGTAAAATTGAATCTTTCTTTCTGAATAAAACATAATGCCACCGCCACAAATTCACATTCTGAACAGCTAATGTTAAATAGTATTGTTGCTACAAGTGATTCTGTTATTTTAACGAATAACTGTCAGTTGTCACTCTTTTCAATAGGGCTTTAACGCTTATGCCAAAATTACGACAAGCTTTGGTGGAATTTGAGGTAAGGTCTCGTCGAATCAAGTTTAAAGTAGAAGTATTTCCTTCCTTGTCAAATTGTCAGGTCCATTATGTGAAAAAATTTCAAGCTGAACCATTTGCAAGGCAGGAATCTCAAACTTTGTATTGTCAGAATACACACCTTAAATTTTAAGTACAGCAGCATGCTCAATAAATTCGCATTGAAGGTCTCACTAATTGAAAAAAAATTCTCTTTTCCAATACCATCTTACCTTATGTACCTTGTTTTTCTTTTCTTTTACTTTTTCGTTTTTATACCCTCTCACATGGTATGAGCCAAAACAATTTTGAGTGAGTTTACTACCCTTTCAAGCCTAGGTTCTCTCTTACAGGGTGAAACATAGTTCATAGCACTGCTTGTGTAGTTGTCTTTAAGAAACTAAATCCATCAACATATCTCTAAGACATAGCGAGAACTTTATTTTTAACTTTTTTTAGGAACTAGAAGCTGCAATTGCATGTGTCACTTATGCACAGGTATTTTGTTTGTTTTTTGTTGGTTGTATAGTACTTGAAACCCTCCTTATTGGAATTGTTTTTTTGTGTGAGAAAAGGTGCTGTTAACATAAAGGTTTCTTCATGTTATATAATGGACAAATTACACAAAAGAGCTGGTCATTTTTCCTCCGGCTTTCATTTACAACCAACATGTAACGAGAGACTTTCGAGAAATAAGAAAAATGAAGATTACATCCAAAAAGCGGATGTTTTGGAAAGTTATTGCTGGCTAGCTTTAACTTAGGGTTGCCTTTTTTTTAATTGTCGAGACCTGAATTTTTTTTCCTTTTTTAGCTCCAACCAATACTAGTTTTAGGAAGGCAAATGTACGTGAATTATTCCAAAAGTACAGAAATAAACAGGTAAGAAACCTGTGCCCTGACCCTTCTGAATTTTTCAAATTTCCTTGTTTCTTTTATGCAAATCGAGCAAATAGAAGATATTTAGAACATTCTGCAACTTGAGCAGATCAAACAGAAGAGAATCAACTCATTGTTGATATTTAATCGTAAATTTGTGATCTTATTCATCAAAAAAGGTTGCCATAGTTTTTGAATAAAGCTTTCGAATTCGAATAACCGATTGTTAAAGAGGCACTGAGACCACAACTTTTTTGTTGCTAATGAATGCATAGAATAAGCCCTGAAAGTTTGAGGAACAGAAATGCCCCCGTTCCGAACAAATTAACATTTTAAAATTGTTAAAATCCCGAGAAGGTTCTACTCTGCGAAACTCAGTGTTCATTCATTTTCCACCTTTCGGAAGTGACGAAATTGCATTCCTCATGGCTCGTTGAGTTTTCCGCGATTAATTTGATTGGATAAGACATTTCTCACTAGAGTCGGCGTAAATTTGTAAGGGTCGGTCGGGTTACGGCAAACAAATAATTATTTAAGGATGGCCTTATTGATGATATCTTGATTTCATTCCATTACATTTGGTTTAGAGTTATTATTTATTATTTTTATATTTTATTTATTGTTTGCTTATTTATTAATTTATTCTTTTACCTTCAGGGATTTCAGTAATTCAGCAAGCATTGGCCAGACACCTACAAATATTCTTCTTTTCACCATCATTAATGCTATCCATCCAGTCAATGTTGAGACAGTGAAAAAAATAAGTCTGCAGCATGCGGAAGTTCAAAGAATTGTAATTTTCCATAAAAATGGATTACAAGCCTTGGTAGAATTCTTAACCATTGATGATGCTCAAAGGGTACAGCAGGCTTTAAATGGCTGTGATATATTTGCTGGTTGCTGCACACTCAAAATTGACTTTTCTAAGGTAAATAAATGGTCTTATGTAACTGAGAGGAATCAAACTCGCACCTATCTCACCGTGCCAGTAAGAGAGCAAACTTACTAGCCAACTGCATAATTCGGCAAAAGGTTAGCATGGTATGAACCAAGTTTATTCACATGGTGTATACACATACTTGTCACTTTGTCATTACTCATGTGCATTATGGAGTAACATATTAGTTAGCTAGTCATATGTGCAAAACACTAATTTTTGTGAACTGAGGTGATGTGATTTCATGTTTTCACGCTAATTTTGTTTGTTTTGTTTCATTTTTCTGCATTGAAACGATTATTTTACCATGTATTCAGAAAGTTCGATGTCAGAAAGTTCAAATTTAATTTCTTAAATTTGATAATGTCATAGACTGGAAGACTAAATGTGCATGCAAACACAGCCGAAACGTATGATGTTGAAATAGAAAAGCGAAAGCGTGGAGGTATGTAAGCATAAACATTTTTTTCTTCATATTTACGGAACCCATCTACAAACAGCTAAAAAATAATGAGGAGAAGAAGTAGAAGAAGAGGGTAGAACATTTAACTATAAAAATCAAAGGAAGCAACTTTAAAATTCCTCATTTTCATTTGGTTCTCTTCTTTTCATTCATTAGGTTCTCTTCTTGCTTTAATGAACCAGTCAGTGGAATCAGGAGTATTCTCTCCTCCCCAAGCGTTTCCACAGGTCGCTCAACCAGGTACATTCTTTTTTTACCAAAAGAAAGGCAACTTTTTATCAAGATATAAAAGATATTATGCATCATTATTTATTCCATAGTTTCTCACGAAAAGATAGGAGTAATCTTTTTTAATGATCGTAAGTGGTGACAACATTTTTCTTTCTTTAGATTCGACAACTTTTACAAGCTTAAAACAAGGCACTATGGGATTAGAGAATGGAAAGTTGAGTCAAGAAGCAATATCTGCCCTCCTTGCTGGAGCTGCTGGATTTCCAGCTGTTCAAAGTATGTTGTAAATCTTATCTTCTGAAATCCTTAGTCTACCAATTTTGATGGAAGTCATGTAAAATTGTTCTCGATTATGGTATGTTTAAAAACAAGATCGATTTTTATAAATTGCATTTTTGAAGATAAACAGAAGCATAATTAATCATTTGTGGATAAATTTGGGCTAAAACCGTTATTCAATCAGTATTGTCACCAGCTAGGATTGTTGCAAAAAAAAACTTGTATGAGGCATGATTTATTAGTAAACCAGCTCTGATGTGTTAAAATTCGAAAAGAAATAATAAAAAAACACGAAATGTATAGTTCCAAAGCTGTGTTTTCTCCATTACATACAGTTACCATCACAAGCTTACAAGCATTGTCTTGCTTGTTTGCAATTGTTCTGTCCAGCAGAGCAAAGCTGCTAAGAAAATATCTTTCCAGTCCACAGTGTGAATAATACTTTTCCAATTGTATTTAGGTATAATTGCGAAAGTGATGACATCTAATGCTGGGCAAGATCAATCTCTGATGTCCTCGCAATCTATGCAATCTTCAAGCTCTAGTATGATGCATGCATTATCTATTGTTTATGTGCTATGTTTCTTTTTATAATAAATCAGAAAACTTTGCAACAATTTAATGGATAGGGAAAATTAGAGCAGCTTTTCAGCTTCTGGATACAAAAATAATTTTAAGTTTCTAAGGTCCGTTGCTCATCAGAGTTGTATTGATACCACTGTATGAAATTGCTCATAGGTCTTGGAACTCTACTAACCAGCTCAATGGATGCGTCAATGGACAGTGACTCTGGCTCCAGTTTAGGTTCTGTAAATCGAACAACACTTTTGTCTAATCAACCTTCAAATGGCGGGGAATCGTATACCTCACCATTTGCTGCACTGGGCGGTGGTCTGAGTCTAGGTGAAATGAACTTTTTAGCATTTGTTTTTAATTCTTCTTTTCAGATGTCAGTTTTAGTCCTGTTGTATCTTATTTTTTTGCATGCGAATAATAAGAAGTTTGTTGTTTTTTCCTTATCACTCAACCATGGATAATATCGCACACGCTAATTGTAAGCCGACTCCAGGATAGTATTTATTTTACTACTGGCACCATTCAAGCAAGAGCAACAATTTTTTTTGCTGAAAGCTTTGCCTGTGACGATGGTTTATCATAAGCATTTTTATGTTATGTTTGTTTTTTAGCTGGAGGTGAAGGTTGCGTGGCCATGGTTTATGGTGTCAACAGTGAGAAAATGAACTGCGATCATCTTTTCAATCTGTTTTGTTTGTATGGAAATGTTGTAAAGGTACACCATTTTGAAAAACTTAAAAAACGAAAACTTTTTCTAGTTCTTTTATTTAAAAGCAAAGACCTGATATGAGTAGAATCCAAATTTATTTGCTCTAAATGAGAGCATTTGCTGATTTTAAAGCAAATTTTGTATTTTTTCCAGGTCAAAACTTTAGTCAATAAACCAGGAGCAGCGATGATTCAATACACAGATAAAATGTCAACAGATATTGCTATAAGGAATCTGAATAACCTAACGCTGTTCGGACAAAAGTTTCAGTTATCGTGAGTTGGTTTGTTCTATTGCCTGAGCTGAAGGATCTTTTGAAGCCTTTCTGTTGAATTTCTTACTGTCAGCAGTCTGCTCCTGGTAATTTATTTTTCTTAATTTTTATTTCAGTGCTTATCAATATTTCTTCTTTCTTTTAAGATTTTCCAAACATCCTTTCATAGCTGATGCTTCTCAAGTTACGGCACTATTTGATGGCACACCATCTGCAGTCAGTTATGCAGATTCTAGGAATAATCGATTTAAATTCATTCCTGGTGGAGTTGACATATTCTCAAGAATTCATCCACCTTCCAAAGTGTTACATTACTTTAATGCGCCACCAGACTGTACTGAGGATCAGTTAAAGCAAGTGTTCGAAAGTTTGGGTGCAGAGGTGCCAGCAAAGCAGGCGACGTTTTCTAAAAGTAAACATTTTTTTTAAAGTTGATATAGTTTGGCGTGAGAATATAAACAATCAAGTGGGCTACAACTTTATAAATGAGATAAGGATAAATACATCATCATCTCCTGTTCCTGAAATGACTTTTTTCCTTCGTTGTTTTGATTCAAAGGGTGTAGATTGCATTAAAATAGAGATTTTTTGTAAAAAAAATTGTTGTGTCTTTAGGCAATGGTAAATCTTCATCAGGATTACTTGAATTTTCATCAGTGCCAACAGCTGTGGAAGCTTTAATTCTTGCAAATCATTTTACAATGCATCGAGAAAACAACTCAGGTTGGTTGAAAATTCCTATGATAAAACTAGGAGGCAAATAGCTTACATCTGTCCAGAAGTTATTGACCTTTCCAGTGATGAAGTGTTTTATGGTGCTCAACATTTTGTTTATGTGTTAATTTTAATTTTAATTAAATTTTGCGTTTAAATTTTTTTCTGTGGCTTTTTGAAAGATTTGAAATTTGCTTTGTGCATGTCTGAAGTATTTGGAAACACAATTCTTAAACAACAAAAAATAAAGTAATAAAAGCTACGAATTCTCAACACGAGTTCTTAGTTTTGTTATTTTTCATTTAGATCCCTTCCATATGCTAGATCAAGGTATGTCATACCTCCCAAATCGTTTTTATTTTTAATTTTTGAGACATAATTTGATAGAAATTCTTGTGCTATTTATTTTTATTCGTCTGATTTTTATTTGTTAATAATTTTATTTTTTTTAGGTGGAGCAGCGTATACTTTGAAGCTTGCATTTTCTCCAAGCAATGCTATCAATAATTAGCTCTCAAGCCTAATCACTGGTAGCTGATAAGTTGATGAAAACTATACCTACTTATACCAAAATTTCACATTTAAATTAGTCTTAAATGCTCCCATAATAATAGTTATTTCATGTTAAACACTCAACACAGAACTGTACTTTTTTGGAAATTTCACCACACACTTGCAAATGCATCTGGTTTGATTTTTGATTTTCTATATTTTGCCATACCTTTTCAAATAATATTAGCACCACAACAAAAGACTTAGTTTGATTTACAAAAGAACTTTGCACTATGCTCCTCATCAACCATACGAAATACGAAATTCAATATATATTTTTTGGCACAGCCAAGTTTCGTTGCACAGTTTTTATTAGGACATGTGATAGATTTTGCACCATGCAATTTTGCATCAACACAAGAATCAGTAGACTTTATTTGAAACATTCAAGTTTGGTTGTTATGCTATGTTTTTGACAGAAGTATAATAAATTTTGTAGCACATCACCGTCCTACTTATGACAAAACTTTTCGCACCAAATTCACCAAGAATACAAGTGTTTTCACCAAATTCATCTATAATGCAAGAATGTTGCCGAATGACGAAAATGTATATAATGCAAACTTTTTATAGTGCAAACTATCGTTCTCCCATGCATTAATTCTGTGTGTTTATACAAAAGCATGAATGAAGTGTTGTAAACGAATCATGAAAGTACTTTTCACTGAATTATATTCAACATGTATCTGGTTTCCACTGGTTGATTGATAATTCGGTGGTGGCATATATCGCTCATGATTTGCCTAGTTGGTTTCCGTCTGCTGGCAATCAAACCGTATGATGATCGCTTTTCAACATGATTTTGTGTTAGATATTCAGTAACACTGCATAGTGTTGCTTAGTTTAAGTTTTGTTCTGTAGTTGTAGTTCAGTTGCATATTATTTAGTTGATAATTTGAATTTAAAAAAAGCTGTTTTGGAATACAGACTTACCAGGGCATGCTGTTTTTGCTCCTCCTAAGCTAGTAATATTTATATGACTGAAGTAAAAGTATCATCCTTTAATTTTTTAGTCAGTCGTAATATTTTAGTACATAAATATCAATATATATATATATATTTTGTTTCCACTGAACGTTCCAAACGTATAGTTTTTAATTTATCCAAACGATATCCAGGATTAATCTTAAAGAAACCCTGGACCAAAATCAGATTTGCTGGTCACTCTCTTAGCATAAATATGCCGCCATATGTTAGCCACACCGTAAAGCAGCCGTCATATGCTAGAGGCAACATAAAGTAAGAAGTCGTAATCTATATTCTGCTAAGAGTTGTATGCCAGCTCTCTGAAATGAGCTTAAAAGCCATGATTTAGTTGATTTTTTATCAAATTTGTTAGCGTGGCTTTGTAACACTTTGCACTCACTGTCTCGTTCTCAATTTTTTTCGTGTTCAATATTGTTTACTGCTTAAGCCGGTCATTTATCAATACGGAAAATAATAGGGAATGAGCATGAAAAAGTCAAAACGCGTGAAAAGAACTGAGAACGATGCATAGGAAACCTACTTTTAATCTGGTCATAACCTGAGTAGGTCTATAAATGCGAAAATGTAAAGTGAATTCTTCAAGTTGGGAAACCAGGTCTCGGTGAATACTCATCTGATCTGAGTACTGGTCAGTCCAACTTTAAGACGTCACTCTAATGGTATAGATATACGTGTATTCTCAAGTATTGTTTCAGGAACCTTAAAGGTGAAAAACATTAATGGATAATAAGAGGCGTGGCCTCCCAAAATCCCTCTCAAAATAGAAGGATTTCATCCGTTAACGTTTCTTCTCTGTTAGCTGCTTTTTAAAAGAAAATGGTATTGTCAGTCCAACTGGTTTCAAAACTCACACTTGTGACCATCGATTTGTTTATTAAGTGACTTCAGCTTGTTACATCGAAATATTCTCTTTTTTAATACCAAAATCTGAGTTTGTAGCAAAAAAATTTGCTTTTGGCCTCAAATGATGACACAGAGTTGTTCTTAAGATCGGCTTTGAAAATCTGGTACACAAGTGTGGAGTTTCTACATAGTTTTATAAGTAAAGAACGGTATTTTTTATGACAACTTGGTGAACCCTAGGTTCGTAATGTATTTTATAAGAAAACTGCATGAGAAGTTCGAAACCTCTGCCATTTTTCAGTGTGTCATCAGTGCGCCTGCTAACCTTCTTAGAAGGCCAATTTTGACAGTCTCGTGAAGCTTATGAACTCGAATTTTTATTTCAGGATTTCAAGGTTTATTTGGAAGGACATTATGTATGGGTGCTCTGAACAAAAAAAACTTAACTGAATAGCCTGAGTAAACAAACGATTTTTCATTGTCGTAAATATTTAAGATACATAGTGGGCGCATTTGTTTAAGGGCCTAACAGACCTTCGAAACCTTTCAAGTTTGACGTCATTGGGTCATACTAACTTTGCGGTAATTAATTTAAGCAAGAAGCCAATCAAATACAACCTCAAATGTAAGGTTTAGAATGCTCTTAAACGAATGCACCCTAATATTACGCTTCTTGTGCAGTTTTCTCTAGTAACTTTTAAGTAAAAACGAATATTATAGCTGGTTCTTTGAGTGCAAAACTATATTTTCGCTGCTCATGTTGCCATTATGTTTCGCTGTCACCTTTGTTTGTTGCAAAGGTGGATATATCCATGTGATTTTTACACGGCAAAATCCCATTGAAACCATTGCATTGGGGATAAACCTGACAGGGAGTTCAATGGTGTTTTGCTGGGAAAGCAAGTTTTGTCTTGTAGCCTGCCTAATCGTCGAATCTGATAGGTCGACTTAGTTTAATTTTTATCTTTAGAATTTTTCCACTTCTTTTAGCTGACAAGCCTTCACACTAAATTTTGTTTTGTGTTTTTTTTCTCGATTAAAAAATATATAAATCTTACACTATATTTTTTTTCTTTGCACGCAACGACTTAGTCGCCAAGACTTCCGTTCACAACCTAATTATACAGTAGGTGGGAGATTGGTGACTAACTGTTTACTTTACTTCGTTCTATATATATATAGTTAGATATACATTCCTCTTTCGTATATTCTTCACGTTGTTGTTCTACTAACCTTGTTACCAGTGTCTTTCTTCTTTTGACTTCTAAGACAGGCCCGTCAAAAGAAAGAAAAAGCATTGGGAACGAGTTACTCTGGTAGTACGTATACTCATCAGTTCGTTCGTTTTAGACTTTTTTTGTTCAATGTTATACTGTTATTGCTGTTATATGTACAGAGACATTTGTGTTTAACTTACTTAGTTTGAAACCTTTCACGCACAAACTTATATTCTTGGAGCAAGATCGACAAATGCTATTACTTATCTTTTGAAATGGATCCAAATGGCTTGGATGGTTAAAAATGACAAAAAAAGTCGAATAGATGAAGTAGCCTCGTGTACGTGAATTTGCAATGCAATTTTCCTTATCAAGAAATAGAAATAAGAATATTGTGAGAACAGCATGATATGTCACTCTTTTAAAATGAAGCTATTTGAGTGTTTTAACTGTGCGAATCATATTATCAAAGCAAGTAAGTGTGAACACTGAATGTTCTCTGTACGAACTCACGCCACGTTTTTTGCGTACCGTCATATAACGTTTAACGAAAAAAAGAGATACGTATTTTTTCTTCTTTTATCTTTATTATAAGCATACGAACGTTTATGTCATTTGATCAACATTGGATACACTTTGTTTGTTTTTGAGCCTCGTGAAAGTCTTCATTCATACGATCGTTCTGAACTGGCTGCAATAGAGATCCTAAATTCAACCTTACGATTTTGTCTTTGAGAGCTGTGCGAAAACCTCGTTTTTCTTTCGAGTTAGTCGTGTTTCTTAGCATGAACAGCAACACTTTTAAAGCATTAAAATCTCTATGTAGCAACAATGTCTTAACTATTTTGACAATTTCGCTGAAAAGTAACAAATTGTCTGGAATCTTCATACCTACCTATCTGTTCTCATCCATGAATTTTGGGCGTTAACGTAAGGGCGTTGGACACATCCAAGATAAATTCTAGCAGCGAAAAACACGATGTTACATTTTTCTGTAATCTATATGTTTTGTTCTAATATGTTACAATATTTAATCTATTATACGTATAGAAACTAGAAGAAGCACGTATAGGCATTTCTTTTTTCAACCACGTGATTTTTGAAGTTTAACTTAAGTGTGCGTAATGTCTGTTTGCCGCTCCCGTCTCTCCTAAGTTGGTTTGCCAAATGAATTTTTTTAGAAAATAAAATGAAAAAGGTTGTACTCGCATGAAGATCACGTGGTTTGAACCGTGTGTTGTATTTGCATATTCACCGTTAGTTTGAAATATAGCATTAAAAGTAGACAACTTTATTGTCATGTATCATGCCTCCAACCGCTCGTTGCGGCCCTTTCACTTATCTGGATCTTTATTTGTTGATTTAATTTGCTAGAGATCTTTATTTGTTGATTTAATTTGCTAGACCCGTTTTGCAGTCGAACTGCTATCGTTTGGTTTAGTGTTGAAACGAGACAATTGAAAGTAGATTTCATTCATGATTAATATGAAAATCCAATCTGGATTATCTTTTCTTATTGCATAGTCGTTATGAAATCTTGGTACTGAGGTCACTCGAACCATGGAGGTAGAAAAGACCTCCATGCTCGAACAGGCTATCATACCATGAAGTTGCTTGGTTTTCAGAACATGTGTCAAATAGCTATTTTTGTTTATGTTTCGTTCGGAAATCAACGTTTTAGTACAACAAGCATGAGAAATAACTGTAACAGATATCGTCCGGCAAAAGAAAGAGATGAATTTCATTTTTTGATCTACAATCATGTTCATAATATATTGGGATTAGTGCGCAGAATCGAAGAATTGAAAACCACAAGTATTTGGAAATCT
>JAYJMG010157046.1:0-12491 GCA_036873935.1 Stomotoca atra
AAGTGTCACAGTCTTCTTATCTTGTCTCTTCTCTATTTTGGTTCCACATAGAAGGAGTTGGCAGTGATGTGATTTTTCACTGCTATAATAAAGGCAGCAAAAAAAAAATACAAGTTTTGGTATTGTTTTGAAATTTCTAGCTACATAATCAAGAACCATTGCTTGTAATAACTAAATATGGTTGTTCCAGGAGGTAGTACTGTTGCAATCTAATAGCATATGTTTCTACTCTAGTTGCACTACGTCAGACAAAATCATAAGAAGTGTACTATATTTCCTTAGAATTTAAAACGTACCGTTATAAATTCAAACATTTCGTTATAAATACGAAGTGAACATTTATAAATTCGAAGCAATCAGTTTCGAAACGTTACATTAAAAGAAAAACCAACCGTTATATTTTCGATTTATGGCGTTAGAAATGTAAGTAACAGTTAGAAATTCGATCTTAACGTTAGAAATTCGAATCCAATGTTAGAAATTAAATACTGCCATTATAATTTCGAAACTATTGTTATAATTTTGAAAATATCGTTATTAGCATGAATTATAACATTTGCAAATCCTTCACCATCACGTATGACTGTCATTCTTTGGGGTTTTTTTTTCTTTCATTTGATTATAATGATGTAAGTAGCGAAGTGTAGACCTCAGCAGTTTCGTAAGAGAAACTTCCAATGTGGAAGAGGGATTCTTTTTTCCATCTTGCTATAACATCTTTAATTTTTAAATTCCAATAAAAAAAAATTGTACCATCAGGTATTGTCACGGGCTTTCAAAAAATATATATACACTATTTCATTTAAACATAATTTGAGAGGGCTATAAGGATTCTAAAAAACATGCACACTTTCCTTTGCAGTCGCCTTAAGGCTTGTATTGTAAATTGTCATTACTTTGGAGGTTAAAAAATTTATAGCAACGACTAGAGTAATTGGTGTTTCTGGCTTCTCTTACTGCACCAGCCTGCTTAAAGTTCAAAAATTATGGAAAGACACTTTTTAAGACCTATTGTTTCTCTTTAAAAAGTGTGGTGGTACTGGGTGTACACTTATGTTAATTCTTTATACTTCAAATTAAGTCAAGTGAATTCCTCTCAAATTTAAAGCAAAGTTTTGCTTGCCTTTATTTTTGCAGTCACTTAAATGCAGTCATAGAAAATGTCTAAGGAAATAAAATGTGGGGACATAAAATGGTCCAGCTGAGAGTTCATAAGTTACAAAAAGCAACAAGCGTTCAAATTATGTGGGGTCTTGGGGCTATATAGAGAGAATTTATGATTTTTTCGAAAGGCGATAATCTTTTTAAATGGCCAATGTTCGTCACTCATTGCCCGGCAGCCATTATTAAAAAATGTTGATCGAAGTAATATAAAAGGTTGTAGTCATTTTGATTGGTAATTCCCTAGGCAAAAGCTGCTATAGAAAATATTTGTCAAAGAAAATATTTGTGTGACACATTTTATTGACTTTGCTTCAGACTACCAAATTTGAAACAGATATAACATAAGCAACATATTGCCTGAGATCTGATGTTATTCTATTTATTTCCCGATATTGCAGAAAATATCATATATGCATAGATTTTTTTAGAAAAAATTATAATATGAGGTAGAGCTTGATTGCACTGCAATGGTTTCCTTCTTTTTTATAAAGAATGTGCCTTTGTTTACATTTTGAGCTTCCGTTCCGTAGGTCCACTAAAGTTAAAAAATCGGGTTTTCAGATATTCTAAAATTATTAAAGTCTTGAAAAATAATTATAAATAATAATAATAATATGAAAACTAGCTTTAAAGTTTTTGAAAAAGCTTTCTTTGTTCCAGTGATATTTCAATTTAAAAATTTCTCTGAATTTGAAATTATGATGTCACTAAAAGTCCAATTGAAAAATGCTGACATGCTTAAACTGGCCAAACTTGCTTAATTTTCATATTTAAATGTGAAACATATATGAAACTCTAATTCCTGACTCTTTTCTACAAAGCTGGCTCATCATATCATTCATTGAGCTCCTAAAGAAACTTTAAAATGAATAATTTTAGTCAATATCACAATGATAAAAAGAGTAATAACATGACTTCATCAAAAAATTCGAAGATCATGACATTTTAAGCTATCTCAGCAATTTTGTGAAAGAGCTTGAGGCATGTAAAATGCTACCATTTTGAATTGATGTCTACTGTCAAAAAAAATATTTGATGAAAGTTTATATGGTTTGCAAAGTTTTAAGGCTAATTTCTTGGTACTGTCTAAGTTATGCTTTGTGTCAGCACTTTACTTTCGGACTGTATGATGTCATACTTTCCCATTTAGAGAAATTTTTATATTGGAACCTCTTTAGAATGGAAAAAAAAGTTTATAAAACATTTAAAAACCGATTTTCATGTTTTCAAGAATAAGAATAGAATATCTGAAAAAACATTTTTTCGCTTTGGCTCTACTTGAATGGAAATACCCTACAATATTGGCCCGTCTTCAAGGCCTAACTTTACTAATGAAAATGCCGTATAAGAAATATGAATTTTTTGGTAACTGTTCTGGGCAATAGAAAATGTTTTCAGTTCTTCGCACCTTCTCTAGGAAAGCCGTTTTTCCCAATAAGTCGTACTCTACACAGGAATGAATTTGCTGAATAGACTAAAAATAATATTTCATTATATTTGATTTTAAGGTTATGTCATAATTGGAAAATTATGTTAAAACTAAAAATTTTCTTTTTGAAACTTTTTTAATGAATTATTTTAGGGGGTGTTCGTATGGAGGCGAGCTGGCTCGGTTATAGCCAAAATGAATTTTAGCTCACGTTCATATGAGGTATTTTCTAAATGTTTGATTTACATCACGTGATAACAACGCTTTTGATTACAACACAAAGATTATTTTGAATTTCTAGAATCAAGCATGCGCACTAGTCAACAATCCATCCCTCCTAACCGGGCTGGAGTGTTCATATAATGAGAAGTGAGTCAGCCCGCCTAGCCGAGATCTCTGCAAGGCAGGCTGGCTTGCTTCTCATATGAACACACACATGTTCTTGTGAGGTTTTCTTAAGAATAGTGAGATCTCGGCCAACCAAGCAAACCAGCTCAACTCCATATGAACACCCCCTTAGATGATGTAAATCCTAATAATCCTGTAATATTCTGTGGACTGGTTAACTTAACAAGCTAGGAGGAGGAGGGAAAAAATCTGTTTTTCAGAATCTAACCATGAACGAACTTTGCGAACTGCAATATTCTTGGCTGTGTTGTCCTTCAATATTAGTTTCACAGAATGAAATTCTAAGGGAAAAAACTGTTTAAGTGTAAACGTTCCCTCAAGATTGAATTTTGACTCTTGTTGAACTTTATGATTTATATGATAATGTTGTTTATTTGCTTTTCAGCCATCCGTGGCTTGAATTAAAACTGCTCTGAACACTTCCAGTGTGTTTTGGAGTGTAAAGTTTTTCTTAACTCCGAAAGTTGAAGCTATTTCTATTGCAGCACCTATGGATATCTTTTGTTCACTTCCTTTATATCAACATTGCCATGATTTATGAGAGAAGTATAAAGTGGGACTGCATGGGATTCGAAACCATAATACTCCATTCGCTACATCCATTCTATATAAATTTAGAAGATTATCAACCAAACAAATAAATCAACATCGCCTCCTATTCATTTTCACCTTTAACGAAAAATTCCATGTGTGAATTTTCGCTTTGAAGTGTGACAAAGGTATTCCCTCTTCCTTTCCCATGGATTCATCTTTAATTTTTTTGTGTTGCGTGTTGGTATCGTTTGTTTATACCCTTTTTTTTTCTCCTTTATTTTTTCTTTCTTATTTTTTATTTTGTAGCAACGCAGAAAATTCCACATGAAGCTGGTTATGATGCCTTTATGACTGGTTATGGTATGAATTTTAATCACCTTTGTGTCAACTCCAGCTATCCAGTTGGAGAATGTTTAATCTAGTACTTATTGTAGAAAATATTCAATAATTTATTGGGGGATGTTGATGTGACTCATTTCAGTCTTGATTTTGCTAATGTGGAACATTCATTCAGGAGTTTTTATTTTGTAGTTTTCCAGTTTATATATCTTCTTGTTTCTTGTGTATTTCCAACTAATCTCTAATCTTCGAAAATTTTGCTTTTCCTGTTTGCAATGGAGTCAAAATCCGTGCAATTTTAAATCCACACCATTCGCTAAGAGTTGTTGGAAATATTTTGTGTGGTGATAAAGTATTTAGCAAGGAGTTGTTGCAATCCTAAGACGTTTCTGAAACATATGAAATCTTAGTATTTGTATTTATTGATACATTCTTTCTCTCAAATTTTATTGAAGCATTAAATCCCTAGGAAAAAGCTGTTGAGTCTTTTCAATTGAAGGAAGACTTCTTCTTGACAAGTTGTTTGAGTTCCAAGACAATGTGGTGGTGGTGTTTTTTTGTTAATTACACTGAGCATGCTTAATTTATTTTTTTACAAAATTTCAGCATAGCTTACATATTTTTGTTTTAGTTTTTCTTCGGTTGTCACACTTGGTTGCTAGTAAGGATATAAGGTATGACTTCCTGTTGCTTTTGAATCTCTCTCTATATGGCCTTGAAATGAAACTCCCCTGGTAAATAATGATCTTTTAAGAGGAATACTTAGACTTAAATTTGGTAAACGATGCACTTTTCCCTGAAATCTGCACTCCCTGATGTCTCTGTTCCTTTACCTTCTTTTAAGCATCATAGCCTGGTTCACACCTACGATGCAAGATCAAACGCAAGCAACATACGCATGCGCAATATAAAATTTAAAATATCAACGCAAACGCAAGAATATCAAATTTTTTTAATATCTTGCGTCAAGCTTGTGCTTGTGTTTGCTTTTATGCACACGGTGTTTTTCTTGCGTTTGCGTTTGCGTCGTAGGTGTGAACCAGTGTTATCAGGTGATCTCCACCTTTTGTGCATAACACAGTACCCTTTTTTAATTCTTCTCGTAATAGGTTCTACTTTTCACTTTAGTTCCACAGATAGTCGACCAATGTCTTTTCATCGACTTTTGGCAGCAATTCAACATATGAAAGGTTCTATAAATGTAGCAAGAGCTGCTGTTAGATATATCGTATGTCATTATCAATTTATTTATTTATTTATATATTTACATTTAGAAACAAATGCAGATTGTCAATGTGAAAAAGAGGATTTAAGGTCATGGGTTTAGGCCAAAAATCTCCTTTATTTCTACTAATAGTGTTTTAATGACAACGTGAAATCGGATGTCTTACAGGAGTTGCTTGTTTTAAATGACACCTTGCGAAAATTGGGTATTTGGGCAATTTGTGCGGTTCTATTTAAAAAATGTTTCTTATTGCCTATTATTAAAAATAAGGCTGTCATACCTTCTAAACCTTCTGCATTTGACGCCATTAGCCCATTTTAACTTAAACAGTAGTTTTGTTTTAGCAAGGATCGTGGAAGGGGTAGAAGGTTCTCAAACAAATGCAAATTTATGTCTGCTGACCGTGCCTTTTCGAAGATGATGAAAAAATGCCTTTGCTTATTTGATACCGCATAAAAATGACATATAGTGAAAATGGTGTTGAGGTTTCCTGATTACATCCACACAAATAAAAAGCTTGAGGTTGATCCTCTATTGGGACGTTTTTGCTATGACATTGAAAAGTGAAGCCATAATTACATTGGTTCGCTTTTCCTTTAACTTGGCAATTTTTCGTAAAGTGTGAAACACTGTGTATCAAATAAAAGTTTTTGTGAAACAATCTTTTTCAGAGCCTTCTTGTAGTGTGCAATGTGTGGAATGTTACTTCAAACTTTACCTTCGCGCATTGTGTGACCATTATCAAGACACTGTATGTTTTCTCGTACGCATGGTGTATTGCGAAAGTCATGTACGTGTTAAGGGCTCAGGATACCTCATGATTAAAGGCATACTATATAAGAGTTTTGTCGATTTCTTTTTACTGGTTTGTTTTGTTGCGAAATGTTTAATCCATTCGTGTAGAGGAATAAATTTTCTTTCCATTGATGGATAATGTTACATTGTTGCCTTCATATAAATGCGAGAAATTAAACAAAAAAATCACTTAAATTAAGTCGATTTCAATGCTTTTACGAGCTCCAACTTTCAAAAAAATTACTGTTTTGTTGATTTTTTGCGTGATTGAGTAGAAACAAAGTGTGCTCACGATTTTTATTTTACAACGTGGTTCGCTAGAAAAGCAACTTTTTCTTTCCATTCATTTGATTGAGCAGTGACATATATCTTTAGAATTTGAGCCAATGGCTGTCTTATTCAAAAATCGCTGGCACACTTTTCTTTGACAGGTTTCCATCTACCCCTGTACCAAATTGTAAAGGAATTCGGCAATTTCTTCGAAAGATGGAGCTCTTAGAAGGTCAAATATTGATTTACAAAATCTCAAACTCGTACCAGTCGCATGACCTTAAAAAATATTTCCAAACAATAAATGCCTGTTTCGACGCTTATAATAGAATTAGGCACCTGGCGTTCTCGATTTGTGAATAAACTTGAAATAAACTTTGTGAATAAAATGTAAAATATGTTCTTTACATGAGCTCTAATTGGCGCATCCATGCATATCATGCGTTTTATGTGATAGCGATTAAAGGCCAGCCAGAACTAATAAGGATTTTCTTGTGTGTGAAAAACTAAAATGGGCAATAACTCCCCCCAAAATAATTGTTTTTTGCTGAAATTTTTTGTTCTGTACAAGGATCAAAGTAAAAAAAAAAACAGAAAAGTTAAGTTAGCTTTCAAAAGGTATCCCGTGCCCTTATGCATTGAAATATTGGAAAGAAAAAGAATTGTGAAAAAAATTTTATTCTACATTAACCCTTCAAGGGGACCTCCTGAATTTTCTATTTTCATCTGTGAAATGCATAGAAAAAATCCTTTTATTTTACTGAGCCTCGGTATTCTTAAGAAATTTTCGATTTTGAGCCTAATATTCTTAAATTATTCTTATTTAATGACAGGACTGTCACCTTAACGAACATTTTAGCATAATACCTCAAATTCCTAACAGTATGTGACATTTCTAACAAAGTTGCAACCATCTGATACCTGGAGAATATCCTACTGGTGCATTCAGCTGGAAATGTGCATGGACGAATACTGTAGGCTTTTTTTAAAAAAGCATAAAAAAAATTTTTACATGAAAAACGTTTGAGCCTAATCATTATTCTTAATTTATTCTTAAATTTTAGCAGATTTGAGCCTCAATATTCTTATAAACTATATTCTTATAAAAAAAACATTGTGTATTCTGGTTTGATTTTCATGAACATAACATTCTTATTGTAAATTGTACAGCTGATGACCTTGTTACTTCAACTCCTTTTTATCATTATATGGACGTTCTAACCAAAGTTTAAACCATTTTCATTTAGAATCTGAGTTCTGCAGATCCACCGGCTTTACTGCCTGAAAGATTTATCGTGTCTTTAAAAAGCAAGAGGAAAGTGATCTCTTCTTCACAGGTATTTAGTTTTAGATGTTTTAGCTTCAATTGTTATTGTTTTATTGGGGGCAAAATCGTTAAAAAGTCACTGTGGATGAGTGTAAATGCTATTTTATTGCTTTCTTCATCCAATTACCCACCAATCTCTTCCTTTCGAGGATGGTTTTGTCCTTTTGTTACATGAAATATCAGAAAATTACAACGAAACAAAGCTTATGAAATTCTGACCTAATTGCACCTTTTTTCTTCTTTTTTTTGTGGCAGCCGAACATAAAAAATAGAGTAAAAGTAACAGTGAATAGTGCTGTCAGGGAGTGTAGTAATAAATCGAAAGTAACACAGTTTTTAGAAATATGTAAGTGAAAGGACTCGAACTGGTTACAGAGCAAGATTTCCAACCAATTGACTAATTCTGCAGAAGGTTGGCGCGGCATGAGTCAAGTTTATCCACATGGTGTATATACATTCTGAGTCTTGCATGACTCCATAATTTACATGAGTAATGGTAAATGATACAAGAATAAATTTTTGGAAAGTAATAACTGTTTTGAAATATTCTGCAAAATTAAATTTGCGCGAAATATGGAATTTTTTGGAATGTTTTCAAATTCTGTATCAAAACAAAGGAATTTTGCCAAAGTTGTATCTGATCTGCAAAATTAAATTCCTGCAAGCTACTCTGCGACGTTACTTTGTTCATATCGGTCTTATGGGATATTGGTTTACCTCTGCCCCTTCATGAGCCAAGCTCCCTAGTATGCTGACATGCTCCCATTGTGTTGTAAGTCAATAATCTCATCAATAATGTCAAGTACCTACAAATGAATTTTAAGGGTATAATTAAGAGCTACTTGTGAAGTGTTAATTTTTGTAACCAGTGCCATTTTGCCTTGGTAGCATATGTATCGGCTGGCGTTAATCTAACCTCCTTTAACTTTCGCGTCATGTTGAGTGTAATTTCCGTCCGTTGTTAAGTCGTACCAGGAAGGAGACAGATGTCTGGTAAACGAACCCCAGTTGGATCTATTAGAGGCTAAGAAATTGCTAGTTCTGTTGGCTTTTTCCAGAGTGTAAGTCAGATCAGGTTAGAGAAGAGTAAAAACATACTTTGTGTGTTGCTTTCTTGATGTCCTCAAAAAATGTCAATATTTTTATGGCAGAGTCTTCGCTTGTCTTTTCTTGACAAGTAAGCTGCCAAGTTGATTCCATGAAGTGACATAAATTTATGTAAGTGCTTTAAAATCTGTCAATGTTAGTGTCACTTGTCAAATTTCCAGCCAGTTTGGAATTCTACTGTCCAGTGATTTATCATGATTCCGAAAAAAATATTGTTTTACACGAGACCGCATCCGTGTGCACTTTACCCCTGATGTGAACTGGTTTTAAGGTGTTTTCTTGTGTTGCTGATTTTACGAGTGAATTTGATAAAATGTTGTTTGAAAATGACATTGAATAAGTGATTTTATGCTTAGTCAGCTAAATAACTTCGATCTGAATTTCGTCGAAAGAAATGTTGTTTCCCCCTTATTCCATATTTTTAAGGCAAACTTGATTTAATGAATTGGGTAAAAAAAAACACGAAGAAAAAGGAAAATTAGAAAGATGGGCAAGCCCATCTAATGAGTCATTTTAACATGGATGACAGTTTTTCTTCCCTTACCATAGCCTGGAGAACCAGTTATAGAAAACAGGGGTTAGTTAACTAGGCTACACATACTGATTATTGTTTTTCTTTAGCTTAGATTTGTAAATTTTCTAGCGCTTTGAAAATAAACGGGTTTGACGTCATGTTTTTACATTTTTGTAAAAATCTATAGACTTGTGTTATTCTACGTAAGCAAGTGTGTTGCATCGGATATTTCGAAATATTTTGAGTTGGAAGAAAATGAGCTTGATGAGTTGCTGTCATATCGTAAGAAAGAAAAAGAATAAAATTAATTGAATTAACTTTCTGATACCAGGTAAATGCTATTACGTCAAATGGTACCCAATGATACGTCTCCACACCACCCCACTCCATCCCCGATTAGGCCCTATTCTGCATCGAAATGTTCAGATTCTTCCTATGGCCATTAAGTCTATGATTGTTCGTTAGTGGTCTAAGAAAAGACAAGAAGTATATACCTAATTTTTATACCATCAAATTTGCTGCCACAGAGGTGGGCGACAGATGATTTGTGTTCGGTTTTATTTCTTGCTGGGAATTACTTAGAAATTCTTCGAAAACTCACTAAATTTGCAACGGGGTCGTGGTGAAGGTTTTCACGGAACTTTACAAGATGCTCATCCAATTTTCCTTAAAAAGTGTGAGTATGACACCGCGAAGGCCTTTCAGCACGTAGGAATGAGTGAATGAATTATCTGCAGAGTTAATGAATATATATTTTTTAAAAAGAAAGCAGTATAGTTACGATTGATTGAGGGATATACGGTTACTACTACGGACGAGACGGCTGATGAATAGTCTGTCAACTCGTCATTCGTAAGAGCTTTCTAATGTTAATATAGACTTAAAAGACTAGTGGCGCTAAAAAAAATGTCAGGCAAACACAGACGTGACAGTATTAGATGCCTGTGTCACATCTTAACGACTGTGTTTGCGTGTTGGATTTAAATTGTTTGTTTTTTATATTTTTTACCTGTTCAGTGAACATTCGGTGAATAATCTTGACTTGTCAGCGTATTTTTGGATTTTCTTGTTTACCTGTGAATTCGGGGTGAAAATTATTTGTTTTATTTTTTGCCTATTTTGTTACCATTCGGTGAACCACCTTAACTAGTCAGTGTGTTTTTGGATTTTCATGTTTAGCTGTGAATTCGGGGTAAAAATGGTCTACTTTTAACCCTTCACGCTCATGGTTTGAAGAAACAAATACCCTTTGAGTGATTTCCCCTTTTCTTCGTCTTTTCACCAGCTCGGTTTTTTGTTTGGACGGCAAATATGGCAGATAAGCTTCGAACAAAATTGTAAACAAACCTTTTTCCCAGTGTTGATAGTACTATTTATAGCGAAATATGAGAAAATGATACGTTTAAGACGTTGCTAGACCATAATAATGTGTGTTACGTCGAATTCGCTTGTTACGTCAGCTTTTTCGATTTTTTTTTCCTTTTCCTTTTCCTGTTCCGTTTCGATTTTTTGTTTTTTTCGAACGTTATATGAATGTTTAGTTTTTTAATTGATTACTTTCCATATTTGATTGAATTCAATTAATCCTAGTTTAATTGAGCCACACCAACATTTTCAGGTAATTGCCTTTTTCATCGCAAATATAATTGATCCTAATTTAAATTTGAGTAAAAGAGGCAATTAGCTAAAAATGTTGGTGTGGCTGAATTAAATCGGCTAGAAATGTGTAAACATCCTTGGGATCCTTTAGTTGTGTTTTTATGTTGCTCCATCATGACTGCGGTTTTGTTAGCGAAGATTTTTTCTTCGCTTCGTTATAGGATAATTGTGTTCCTTGCGACAGCTTTACAGCTTCCTAGTAAGCCACGATGTACCTGCAAGGCTGTGTTTTCCCTGTTTATGTCAGCCCTTGTGGGCGCAGTTTCTTGGTGTGGCGTAAGAGGGTTCAGTTTTTGCTATGAGAATTTGACCATGCAAAAACTTAAAGTTGCATGAATAGGATGTGCGTAAAAATGAATCATGTTTATTACTTTGGTCCGGCCAATCTATGCGACACTATGGAAAGAGGATATTACCTGGTTGTTTCTCTCGATTAACCAAACATCTTAACATTGTTTGTCCCATGAAACTGTTCATACGCGTTTTGTTAACAGAGGCCTCAATTTTTGCATGCCTCATGGATATTGCATTCTCCACTGAATTGATTGCAACAATTAGTGATAATTATGTATCTAATTAATATTAATTTGACTGCAATTAACATTCTTTTAAAATTGCTCGCAGTTTATGTGTTTTGTTGAATGACGAAAGTATCTATGAATATGAAATACCTTTGACATGAAAGTTATGCTTCAAAAATTTTACGAACATTTCTGACAGTTTTCTTATCTAAAGGTCACTTCAGTCTTCGTTTAGAACGCAAAAGATGTAACGACTAAACGAATGAATGAGCGAAATGAATGAATGAATGAAGAGGAATAAAAGTTGGTAAAAAAAATTGAGCTTCTGACTTTTACCAACATGAATTTTACTCGTGATCGGCGGTAAACTGGCTCCATAAACATTTCAGGCCTAAATTCGAAATACTTACGAATTGGTAACAAACGTTTTACCGATCAATTTTGACTTAACCTGGTCACATAAACCCTTCTAAGCAAGCTTAGTTTGATCTTGATTTTACACAGTATTTTTTAGGTATAGATTTGTAGTTTAGTGAGACAATTAGCATCTTCGAAGCTACTGCAGCTTAAAGCTGACGTACTGTTAAGTTACAAGCGCAGTCGGGCGATCGTCAAATGCAATATAAAAATATTTTTATGAGCAGTATTGGGGACTTTTTGATTTTGGCTAAGTCTACGGTAGCAATGGTGGCGTCGATCGAGGCGGAAATACTTATAAATTCTGGCATCAGTTTCAGATTTACCGGCGAGTTTAGCCAAGGACATGGGCTACTATATTTCTACCTGTTTATCAACAGCTTTCTCTTTATCGACGTATATAATAACCTGAGCTTCAGGACCTCAGAAGCTCAAACCTTATGGTTAGATGTTTCGAGCAGCGAATTTTTAGCAACCCTTCGAAATTAATTCTCTTCCTCTATATTCCTCTCTCGATATATTTATGGTCCAATCGCATTACATGCTTATTGTCCTCTAACAAAAGCTCATTGTTGTATGGGAATTAAAAGATTTCAGAAAAATAAATCATCGTTGCGTCGTGTCAAACGTCACATTTCTGTTTTGACGTAATTGGAACGATACAACAATGAATCAGGACGTTAATGGGTGCTTTGAATAAACACTATTTGAATAATTAAATAAACATTAATTAGATCTAATTTCTTTACGATAGAATGTTTGTTCACGTTATCTCCACAACA
>JAYJMG010157157.1:0-12484 GCA_036873935.1 Stomotoca atra
TTACCAGCAGTGTTGTGGTTACAGTTGGTACATTCTCCAGTTTTTGTATCACAGGTCGACGAGTGACCACTGCATTGACATGGTTTACACTGTGGAAAACCATAGTGGTTTACCGGACAAGAATCGCATTTTCGTCCTTGAAGTTGCGGGAAACATGCGCACTGACCAGTTGAGTCATGACAGAAGAGACTCTTGGAACCTCTCTCGTGACAATCACAGGCTAGAGTAGAAAACGTAATTGATGCAATGTTTGTTATGCAAATAGGACCAAGAGATTAGCTCCGGAAAATCTGTCTCAGAATCGTGTGCAATGTATTCAGAAAAACCTTCTATAATTACCATAATTCTTTTCGGTTTCTCAAAAAAGCAAAAACAAATACTCGAAATGCATTAAAATAATCATACCTGCACATCCCCTGGCACCAAACCCAAAGTGTCCTGCAGCGCATTGATCACAGCGTCTTCCAACAACACCAGGTTTACAAGGACACTGTCCCCCAGCAACATTGCATGTTAAAACATCACTAGAGTCGGACGAAACTGTACCAACCTTGTCGCATAAACATGGGAGAGCTCCATTATTCATAATGGCGGATATTGAAAATTGTAAGTTCTTACACTCTTCGGGCGCATTGGCAGCTTTATTTGCTTCGATGTAGTACTGCTTGCAATTGTATTGGTCGTAGAGATTTTTACGTTGGTTACCTTCTCGGCCTCTGAACATAGTCAAATCGTCTTGTTTGGGGAGAAGAACGAGCTAAGTGGAACAGAGAAGATGATAGGCCAACATCGAATAAAATAAATGAGATAATGATAAGAAAAAAAAAATGAATAGCTGAAAAGTAAGAAAGGGAAACATAGTGTGCATGAATAAAAATAATAACATGAAATAAAAATAATTATAACCAGATGAAGAATTAGACGAAAATAAAATATAAATTTGAAATGAATAAAAAGATATAAAAATGGCGCGTGTTTGCAATGTCGAATTTTTATTCCTATATAACAACTATCTTATTTTCAATTCTTGACGCTCCAAAATGCATAAAAAATTTGGGTAAATTTTTGTCCACCGACACTAAACAACCTTAAAGACCAGATGATGACCCTTGCAGATCATGTTATGATGATTGTTTGTTTTGACCAGCTATTGAATAACAAATCAGCTTTCTTGTAATGAACATTCGGTCATCAGCAACTTACCGAGTCAATAAGCGTTTGAGCACTGGCGCCTTGTGCGGTGTTGGACTGGAAGCTGATTCTCACGTTGTAAACAACACCTTTCTCCATGCAAACAGCTGGTTCAACAACTTTAGCAGAGTCACTTGCTCTAAGGACGGGGTAAAAGTACGCCTCTGTATTACTGTTTGCACCACAGATTCCTCCTCCTAATTTACCCCCGTCAGATCGTGACACGATAATTCTTACGTCACTCCAATCTCCAGATTTCTAAAGAAGAAAAAATTACTACATGTGGGAATAAAAAAATTCGCTTTTTCAATCCTCTCCTAGAGATTTATGCGAAAATCCGAAATTAGACGCACACCTTTTAAGATAGATACAAGGTTTTTTTATTCTGTTTTCAGATTCTGAAAGAAGAGAGGTTGCGTTGCATAACACAAGCTTTTACTTACTTGTGTGTCGTATCTAAGGACAATGTTGTATCTTCCGCTGTGAGGAACACGGACCATGGTAAAGTCGACGACTGAACCTTTGTCAATTTGTAAGAAACCTTCACCGGTCCATGTGATTTCTTGTCCGTCCTGAGCAATTTTTCGCACCACTAAAAATGGAGTCTAAAAAAAGATGGATAACAGAATAAGATGTATGAAACGTTTCTTACACATTCTAAGCCAGCCCCGTAATCAGGTCCTTTTATCTCTTTTTCATCATCCTCGCAATGAATAAAGAAAAGATAAAATACTACGAGTACGAGGTTGATCTTAGCCTGTACTTCTACAGGTGAGCTAGTAACTTCTCCCACCAAGTAAAGAAGCAAGGCGAGGCAAGTGCAAAATGACAAATGTGTGTATGAGTCAAAGTTGATATTATTGAAGTGAATACCCCCTGGAATCAAAGAAACAAAAGTAAAGTAAAAGAGCTTTCAGGGGGCAAAGAAAAAGTAAATAAGATATCACACATATTAAAAAATGTGCACAACATAACCCCCTGAAAAGTCAATTTAACTGGTACATTATTCCAGCCAAATTGAGAAATTAAGGGGGTCGCTAATGAACGAGTTAAATACTTACTCCAGCTTCTCCTGGAATTGCGTTCTCTGCTTCGTATTTCACATGGTCAAGATTTGCGAAGTAATATCCAGGCTTCACCTCGTTACATTGTCGTCCCGTTAAATTTGGCCTGCAATCACAGTCACCACTGACGTCATTACAAGTCATATTTCGTGCACCTCCAACATCGCAGCCGCATTGGGAACATCCTTGAGGTGAAGATCCCAAGTTCCAATATCCTTCCTAATTATTTAAAAAAAGTTTTTACGTTCAGGATTCGTTGTTATATCGAGCGTCTACTGTACATAGCAAATAAAATTGAAAACTCCACAAATAAAACTTTATATTGCATCAAACACATAAATTAAACTTTCCCTAAAGCAATTTGTTTTGACAGGTTAAAAGAAAATTTATCGAGGTATCAAACGATTTCCCTTACCACGCACTTGCTGCATCTGGTCCCTTTTACAAATCGCTTGCACCGACATGTCCCTAGTTGCTGGTTGCATGTGTCCTTCTCAACCGTTCCTCTTGGATCACAGCCACAAGCTACAGGGAAATAAGAACTGGTACAGAAACAGTGCTCATCTTCTGACAGTCTATACAATCTCAAGTTACTGACGCTTTTTGTGTTTCCACATTACACAAGACTCTGTATTGATTTTTTTTACTTTATTCTTTTGGTAAACAAAATGTTTCTTGTTGCACGTTTTTCTTTTTCTTTTTTCTTTAGGTTATTCATGGAAGCATGTAGACTTATAAAAGAAAGATGTTCCTTACACTGACAGCCGTTAGGATTCGATTCCAACAAATTCCAGAATCCATCTTTGCATTTGTCGCAACGTGTTCCCTCAACATTCGGCTTACAGATACATCTGCCAGCAGTTGTTCCAATCTCTCCATTTGGTAACACTTTGGTAGGATCCGTCACTGTTTCACATTCTCCACCACCAAACGAACCAGCTGGATCGCAGTCACAAGCTGAAAGAAGAGATGAAAATCACTCCAAACACTAATCAACAAAAACAACAACAACAACAACAACAAACAGCAACAATAACAATAACAACAACAACAACAACAACAACGATAATAGCTGAAAAAGAGTAGCAATCGAAACAAGAATTACAACAGAGAAAACAATCACTAAAAAATGTTTGTAAAAGTTTAACTCATTCTTTGTACTTCATCCTTTTTTCGCGTTTTCTACCCTAATGTTACGTTAATTTGGGCTGGTCCAAAAATCTATTAAACCAATTTTGCCCTTTGTGACCAAAAAAACTGATCTGTGTTTCTTTTACTCCCTTCACAAACAAAGGGTACCCAATAAAAGTAAACATCACTCACGTTTGCAGACATCCGGGTCAAAGATATTCTTGTAAGGATCTCTGAAGTATAATGGCTTGCACTGTTCACATTGTCTTCCAGCTGTGTTGTGTTGACAGTTATCACACACGCCACCACTTTTTTGTCCAGTAGCATTATATACAGCTGGGTCAAAATGACACTTTTCAGTGTGACTATTACAGTTGCATTCTGAAACAAAAAATTTATTCATAGCAGCACAGTTGAATAGCGTCTTACATGAAGGAATTACGAATGTTAAACTAATTGGTTACACGTAACCACGCCTTAATTCAAGAACTATTAATTACAGTACATCTATCAAGCATCCCACCCAGTGGGCAAAATCGTTAAAAAGTCACTGTGGAGGAGTGTATTTCTACTGAAACGAGACACATTATGCGTATCGTTTCAATAGAAATACACTTCTCCACAGTGACTTTTTAACGATTTTGCCCACTGGGCAGTAACCCCGTCCAAAGAGCAGTCAAATACTTATTGATTCTTTTCAAAAATTCAGACTTGGTTTAAACATACTTTTGCACACATTAAGTTGACCCTTGTATGCAGGTCTCCACGGTTCGTCGTTATAGCCTTCTTTACATCGCTCGCAGTTTCGTCCGACAGTGTTATGGGTACAGTTACATTTGCCATGAACCTAACAATAAACGAGTTTGAAATATTAACATATGGTAAGCTTCTGAAACAATACAATCATAGGGGAGCAAAATTAGGGGTCTGGGTACAACTCTGTGGTTTTAGGTGTGACAGCCTACATGGGCTCTCCTGCTTTCTTCTGGAAAAAATTGCAGAAGAGAAGACAATCACTTTCAACTTAAAGTAACTAAAATTTTTTTTGTCAAAGCCATCTGTATTGTCTCGATTCAAAATAAAAGGAGAAAAGACTAACTTGGCATCTGAGTCCCCATATTGACAAAGACCGCAGGGTAACAGGTTAATTCCTGATGTGATAGTTTGTAAAAAAGAGGAAGTTTTTACTAACCATGTTCACATTAGCCGGGGTTCCCTCAGCTGGGATACATTGTTCTGCGTGACCATAACAGGAACAACTACCACGCACAACCATTTCATACAAAGCGTAATAATATTTCTGGCTGATCTCAGGGCTGTCACCCAAAACATCGTCTCCAAATGTGTGCAATGCAGTGAATCGTAAACGAAGATTTGTGAGTTTCAGAAGGTTTTGCACTTTGAGACTGTATGGATCCTCTTTTTGCTGAATGATTGGATCCAACACTTTCATCACCACCTAAAATATATTCTCGTTGTCACAAAGTCTGATTTGGCTAATTTGGTAATGAAAAAGAGATCCATGACCCTGGGAACAAAGTTGACTTTGATATGAATAGTGAGAATGAAATAAGTTGTAATCAATCCACTTCAAATAAGAGCAAGGGGAACAGGAACAAAAAAACATTATAAGCGTCTCGAAGGAATATCTTGTCATCATTGGCGTTTTTTTTTTTTTTTAATTTTACACTGGACAATTATTCGAGGTGGGCGCTGAAAAGAATGTAATATTTCCATATATTGACCAAGAAATCTTTTATCAAAATGTAATAAGCCACATTTGTTTTGCGGATAGCCAAAAGAAGTAAAAAAACCCCTCATAATCCAATGATAAAGTAATTAAAAACTATCAAAACAAAACAAAGAAATAATATAAAGCAGCCCACCTCTCCTTCGGTACTCGGTTCAACTCTGGAGTAACGTTCCTCACAGATTATGTCATCGATATTCTTTTGTGGACCACGTGGTATACCAGGGAACGATTTTTTGCAGTTGTAAGCAAAATATCTATACACACTCCAATCTTTTCCATAATTCCATGAGCGCTCAATATACATTGACTTCGGTCTGAATGTTTTGAAGGTCATAATCAAATGGGTAAATACAAATTCAGCTTCTAAGTCTAACTGAATGGTGACATTTTGCTGACCGTTCCGAGCCTGCCACCAACCGTTCAATCGATCTTTCGGTGACTGTGTGACCATGTATTTCGGTAAATGACTACTTTTGTAACCGTCTGGTCGACTATCAACTTCTCGAGTCGATTGACAAGCAAAACATTTTTGAGTCTGATCTAAGAAACTAACTATACAATATCGTTCTGATCCTTTTAGACCACACGTAGAAGAAGAAGAAAGTCTATTTTCACGGCCAACGAGTAAATCTCCAGTTGCAGGAAAACAACCACCTCGTGAACATTCTTGTTGTGCGCAAACTTGGTACAAGAAATCTAACGAAAAATAATCAGAAGAACAATCGTTAGAATCATGATGTATGCTTATGCTGAGAGTGAACCTCTTCCCCTGAGCCATTGAGTCCGGGCCTGGGAACGAGATTAGAGATCCGCTATTTATCTCCTAAGAGGGTGGAAAGTTAAGAATATACGAGGGAATGGGTGATTTTGAAAACATTTGGAATTGAAAAATAACGAATGTAAGTCAGAAAAACTGAAGTAGATATGTGAGAATTTTTTTCTTCTCTGATACATGCAGTCAGTACTATTGCACTCAAGACCATTAAGTTCACTGATCTTTATAAGTTATTTAAGTATTAAATGAACCAGACCAATAAACCAGACAATAGAAAAATGACAATAAGACTTACATAGCAGCAATATTGCAGACCTTAGAACCGATCTTCGACTCATTGTATGATTGAACTCCACAAGAGTTAAATATTTTTAGAATTCTAATGACCTGAAAAAAAGACGATAAAAATGGAAATTATGAGAAACAACAACAACAATAACGACAACAACAACAAAACAACAATAACAACAACAACAATAGTAGCAACAATACCAGCAGCAATAAGAGCGTAAAACAGTAAGCAATAAAATAGACTGTGATTCTGCATTTTATATGATTACCTTTGTTTCTTACTCACTTCACTCTATGCTTTACCGTGCGATAACAAATTACGATACCGATTACGATACCCCAAAAGTTCAATTGTTAAGGTTTATTTCAAACACGAGAAACAGCAAGCTCTGGCAATTCCAAGAAACAAACTTATGTTACAAATGATACTGTCACTTTGTACAACACAAAATAATTTCGATTTTTTTCTTTCTTTTGAATGTCGGATATTACGTATTGAGCTTGTCGACAGAATTAGGAATTTGTTTGTTAGTAAATGCGTTAATATGTATCATATTTCGTTTTTAAAGGATGAAAGACTTTCCTGTGGTATTAAACTCCACAAGACATTTTTTACTTCTGGTTGCAACCGCAAAATATACATTGGTCAACCAGTGAGTACTTGCTTGGACTTGAGGCTTGAAGTTTAAAAACTTTTATGAGGCATGTCGCTAAGAATTTTCTTCTCGACGTAGAAGTCTAAAGGTAGCCGGGATTCCAAGCTCTATTATGGATATTGATGGATTTTGACTTTCAAATTCAATATGGAGAGAGCTGCGAATCTCGGCTAGTTCAAAGTGGTCACAAAATCAATCTCTTAAAAAAGAAAAAAAGAAAAAAGTAATAAAAATTATAATAACATAAAATTAAATCATAGAAAAACAAAAATAAAATTGAAGTAAAAAAAATCTAAATACAATCCGCCACAAGTAAATTGCTTAATTTTGATCAGCTTTAAAAAGTCATTGCTGACAACCCTATATAACAAAGTGAGTTTGTTATCATAAGGGTTTTGCTAACATCAAAATATGAAGAAAAAACATAGTATCCATCAATTGTGTCGTTAAACGTGCAAATAACTGATTGTGTGCTTTAGTAATGGCAACCTAGTGCTCAGGGTTTTGTGTATAACTGGTGCCCAAAGCTTTGTGGTGTTTGATATACAATTCGAATAGTCAGCGAACACAAAAGTTATTTGTGTAAAACTGAAAAGCAAAAGCGACTTGAATTGAGACATATTCCCTGATAGTTGACATATATCAATTTTTCCAAAAATTTGTAAATGAAATGGCGTCCCCTGATTGTTATAGATACTTATGTCGCTAAAGTTCCCATTTGGTAAACAGACACCACACATATTCTTTGAGACCAATTATGGTGGCTGTATTTAGAAATAACGTCATGTCACATTTTCTTATTTTTTCAACACCTAAATGGTTTTTTGTGATTATATAAATATTTTCTTTTGTCGAGAAATGAAAAGATATTGTGAGAAAAAACTTTTAAAAACTATTATTTCCCATTTCTGATCACCCAATAAACAACTGACAGTTTGGGAAGGTTTCTTCTACCCAGCGGGCAAAATCGTTTAAAAGTCAATGTGGAGGAGTGTATTTCTATCGAAACGAGACACGTTATGCGTATCGTTTCAATAGAAAAACACTCCTCCACAATGACTTTACAAGGATTTTTCCCGTTGAGTACGATCTTCTTATACCGGAAAGTTTGTTTATGGTCAAAACTGGTCAAGATAATAAAGAATATCGCGGAAAATTGACCGAAGTTCGCCTAAAAAGTAGGCAGTAACACCAACATCGCCCAGAAAAAAACGGGCTCGCCTCAGAGAATCCGTGAATAGGCTACGTTAAAAGAGCCAACAAGATATAGGCCGAGTGAATGAGCTGGACAAAGTGTGTTTGACCGTCAAGACAAAATATGTTTGTTGATAGCTCTAATCAAGTTTTATATCAAACACACGCTGAAGAATATTCCGTCACAAGTATGCGAATTGTAATTTACATGTTGTCAACCAATTCATTGAATGGAAACGCAAAACAATTTTTGTCAACTAATTGTGTCAAATATTTACAAATCATTAATAGATGAATTAGAACTTGTCAACGGCTTTCCTTTGCTGCAAAAAAAACACGCAATAAAAAGAACACCCTTGTTGTGGCCTAAGAACGTCAATGTATTTTTATTCTTTTACTATTTAAAAGTAATTTAGTAATTTAATTTATTTTAGTAAAATTTAAATTTAAATCTTTTTTTTATGTATCTATTTGAGCAGTAATCGTCAATTTGTCTGTCAACCAGTTTAATTCCTGAAAAGAAAATCAACAAGAAAACCACAACAAGAGCAACCACAACGATAATAACAGCAAAAAACAACAATAACAAAAACAACAACAACCACAACACCAACAGAGTTTTCTTTTCGTTTTTTCCCCATACTACATTTTATTTGAGCCCAGCGTTTTAAAAAGAGAGTTCGATTTGAAAATACTATATATACTATCACATAAAAACGTATGCTTAGTCATAACGTTCACGATGAGAAATTTATCTGCCTTAAAGTACAGTTCTCAAATATACCGTAATTTGAAAAGAAAATGCTCGATCCTTCTTCATTGTTATTCGATAGTAGTTTTAGCAGTATGTCCTTGTTAGGTCGAACTTCATGGTCAGTCAAAACATGGGTTGTCTTCATGGTATGAGGTTCACAATCCAGTTTTAAAATCGTGAATTTTTCCAACGGACTTATCTTGTCATTTTGTGTTGAAACAACACCGAAACAGTTTCAATTACCATACTTTAAAGCAACGTCTGGTTACAGATACCTAATGTACCGTCTGGAATGTGAGAGTAAACTTTCCTCGATCAGGTATTTGTAGGTTGCTAACATATTTTTGGAAAAAATCACGGCGTGAGTTGTATAGATGTTGTTTGTGAAAGCGAAAGTTTCTTTTAGAAGGTTAAAATAATTTGAGTACAGTATGAAACGTAAAACCATTTTGAATACTGTACTGTCGCTTTCACAAACAACATCTACACATAACTCACGCCGCAATTTTTTTCCAAAAATATGTTAGCAACCTGACACAGTAAAAATGTTAAGATTCTAACATTTCATTGAACTTTCCTCCTGGTACGGATTGTTTTGAAACTTAATATATTTTGAAATTGCATGATTTTTTCAAAAAACACTTTTTACTATGTACAACTAAAGATAACATTTTGGAATTAAAATCAACTGATTTTCAGAATAAAAAGGGATAGCCATTATAGTAAACGAAAAAAACCTCGCAACATTCACGTCATTAACATTTTACGTTCCCGTCATTAAAAATGTTCCTCGGTCTGAAACGACTGGTTTTACATTTACCGCCTCTCACAGTAACTACACCATTTTGAATAATTTTAGCCATACTCTAAAGTATCGCCTCGGAAAGCATCGACACGGGTCCTTTCTAATAGATTTCTTACTTCCTCTTACTTTCTTTCTTTCTTCTTCTTTCTTACTTTGTTTTAGTTTATGGATCATACATTTCAAAAAAGTGGTTGTTTTTTTTTCGAAAATTTTGAAAATTTCTTTAAGTGCCCTGTCCTAAATACATCCCTAAACAGACGGAAGCCCTCGAAACTATCAACAAAATCTGTGATCAAAAATAGCAAAAAAAGAATGAAATTGGCACTTGAATGCATTTTCACACTTCATGATGTCACACACAAGAAACTTTGTTAACTTGCTTATCAGAGGAAAAGCATTTCACACATGTAAACAAATCATGCTTCCTGTTTGAGCATTTTTCCCTGGTGATACGACACTAAAAGTTGTCCATGTCAATATAACACCAAAACAATGAGCTGGCTAATGATCAACAACACATCGGAAAATCGTAACACAATTTGCAAATGTTTTTAATATCCTCTGTTTTAAACAAAGTGACATTATATACCCTAACAGGCCACAGAGTATCTTTACAAAGACGAAGCAATATTTAGATACATATATTGAATATATTGATATACATATATATATTGAATATATTGATGTACATATATTTATTGAATATATTAATATAACATATATTGAATATATTGAAATATAATGAAAACTGCGGCAAGCCGATATTATGACATCCTGTCTATAATTCAGGGTGCCAGTCTAATTGCTTAAGCCTTGTTCATTGTTAGACGTCAATGCGTCATGTCACATAGTGAGATGACGAACGCTCTATTTTTAAGGTAAGCGATATTTTGGTCACACTTTGGGCAGTGAGAATGCCAACCGCGTTCCCAGGGCTTCTTTCCACTTTTTTAATCCAGCCTGCCGAAAAGCGAAAGAAGCGCTGGGATCGAGGCTGTGAGAATGCATCAGATATGTTGGTGAGAAAATGTGCTTCAAATTAATAAAATAACAAAAAAACATTTGAAAAATAAATAAATGACAAACTAAAAGAGATAAACAAATAAATAAACAAATAAATAAAGCAGCAACTGAGTAATGATAAAAACAACAAAAACGAACAAAGCATTTCCAAAAAAACCCTCAAATAACCTCATGCTGTCGTGTTGATCACAGGGATTTGTAACATGTTATAATTTAAACAAACTCAACTGTCCTGTGTGCACGATCTAACGTTGCAAAATCTTCCTTCTGTCTGATATTTCAATTTAAAACGAGGTGACCAAGATCACTTAGCATTTGAATTTCCCAATATATTGTCCCGTGGTGTAAAGGAAGCGTTGATGTTTTGCTTAATCGCTTTCTACAAGAAGTATTTTACAACCTGAAGAGTATCGCTTTCAGGCCACCCTGCGATTAGCAAATCATATAAATCAAGTGATATATTTTCTTCGTTTTCATAAGTACACCAGAATAGTTGACATACGAAATGCGAGCATTTTTTCTATAACATCAGCAAGTGATTTTCGCAAAGTTATCTTGAAACATAGTCCGTCATAATTACACATGGTTACACGAAATGTGAGATTCTGCTGCACACAAAACAAGGTGATAATAAGCCGAAATATGACCACTAATGTCAAATTATCAACGAGCGAGTGTAAGATGAAACGAACCCACTTAAGAATCACAGCCGGTTTTTATATATATGTAACGTCACTGTCTTTTTTTTGTCAGTGGTCAATGTATCGAATATAGAGTATATTCTTCACTTACCTTATCAGTTAAATTTCAGACATTTAATTGCATGTCTTAGTCATCCAAATGCAATCGTCAATTCTCATAAGTTGTAAAAAAAGTCCACTGAGACTAATTCTGATGCTGCAAGGCTCGTGCGTAGAAAAATCTTTAATTTTAAACGATCTTCTCCAACAAAACAAAAAAAACTTGCTCAGAGACAACGTTAAAATTAAAATAAGTCCTTCCCCAACAGAAGTCTTTCGAGTGTATTCTTCGATGAAAATTTTTCTTTCTTCCGTCAATAGCCAACACAAATGATCGCTCCCAGCTACGGAAACCTTACAGCGGCGAATGAAATCTCGACACAAAAAAAGTTGCCGGAAGTCCGAACCGATCCAGAGGAACACCACACAAATAATTTTATTGTTTACGATATAATGGTCACACCTCCTTAAAATGTCTAAGAAAATATTTTCATATTTGTTTTTAAATTTGACCAATGAGAATTAACCATCAAAAACATAAGCCAATCAGTTTCGTCGTATGTTATATCAACAACTTGCTATTGGTTCAAAGGGAACCGCGGAGACAGAGTTTGACATTTTTCATAACACTGACATAAAGAAACAGAGATGTTAGAAAACACGAATGCCTTACCTTTAATGGTTGAGAATCGCTCATATGTAAATGTCAACAGCGTCAAATTCGATGACTGAATTCTACAACGGACCTTGTGGGACAACATTAGATATTCCGTCCCCTTTCATATGTTCTGACTTTCCGCATGCTCAGCAACTTGTATCCAGATCCCCATAGTTTCAAAAAAGATTGGGAATAAAGTTGCTTATCAGATAGCTGGGATACCTGGCTCACTTTTTTGCTTCCCGGCTACTTGGCTAGGAATAACAAAAAGGGAAAGTGAGTGAGTTTTGTTTACTAGACCACTTATCAGACAGATTTTAATGCTGACATCAGTATTTCATCCAACCAAATAGTTTTTAAATGCTTCCTTACTACCTTAGGGAGATTAATTTTCGCGTGGATAAATTTTCGCGATTTTCGCGGATTTTGGTCAAATTCGCGAAAATATG
>JAYJMG010157379.1:0-19386 GCA_036873935.1 Stomotoca atra
CTAAAGCTGAAACAAATAAGGTAATAAAAACGAAAGATTCTTTACTTTAAAAACTAATGTTTTATATTTTCCAACCCCCCCCCCCCCCCTCCCCCCGTTTATTCCAACCCCCCTGATTATTGATTTTCAAAAATATTCAAAAAACACCAAGGTGTCTTAAATAAGCTGCAACCCAGCCATAAAAAGCCAACCTCGTTCCCAGGGCTTCTTCTCCTTTGATAAACTTGATCAAAAAGGAGAAGAAGCCCTGGGAACGAGGTTGATGAAAAGCTTTGTTAAAAGCATGAAGCTAGCAATGTTAAAAGCGACCAGTTTGCTTGCTTCCTTTATATATCCCCAAGCCTAAATTTAAGTTCACAGTCAAGGATAAACCCAAAATCTTTCTACTCAAAGGCATGAAACTTATTCCATGCATAGCGCATCCCAAAGCGACAAGAAAGCTAGGAAACCTGGCTAATCCCAACCTTGTTCCCAGGGCAATGTTTCGGATCTCTAACAACAGTTGCTTCCGCCATTTTAAGATTTAGACACATGGTCATCTCCATAATGAGTAAGAGATAAGCGGCCCTGGGAACGAGATTGAGTACATCCCAACTTCGATCCCAGGGCTTCTTCTCCTTTTTGATAAACTGATAATAGCAATCAAAAAGGAGAAGAAGCCCTGGGTTCGAGGCTGGATTAAATCTCTGTTTATGCTTGATAGTGTCAAAATTCCATGCAAGGTGATCGGGGTTTCTAGCCAGGGTCATAATGAAACGAGAACAAGTTCAGCCGGTCTGGAGCTCAGGCTTCTTGACATCATACAAGGTGCATCTTTATGTGTATTTGATACACTGTCTGATCAACTGTAGCCCTCATGGCGGACACCACCTGATTTTGATTATTATCTGCTAAGAGCTGAACTTTCCCAACCTCGTTCCCAGGGTCGTTTTTCTCTTTTTGATATATATTTTGTGATAGCATTGTGAATGCATCCTCTTCTTGGCATTTAAGGATTGAAAAGTTTATTTCAGTTGTCAGTGATTTGATATCCATTCGAATAAAAAATATTATCGAGAATGAAAAATTACGAAGGTCCAAATGTGGCCCTCTTAGTCCAAAATAGGTTCTAGGTCCAAAATTATATGCGCTGCACAAGATTGAATATATCGTACTCCCTCATACTCGACCCCAGCGGGATTTGTCTTTTCGATGTTTCCTATAATCGAGGTTGGGCACACCATACCTGCTGAGAAGTGTTGGGAACGAGTATGCGTATTCCCTACTAGTTATTGAATTGTATTTCATACCTTTACATTGTTTGGTAAACAATGTAGGGGGGGGGGGGGGACTTAATTCAGGTCAGTTTCTTGTAGCTTTCGCGAAACAGTGTTCCAAATAAATAATTGAAAAAGCGAATATTATTCTTATTATATCTTTTTTCCTCAATATATCTAATTCTAATACTGTATCTTCTTGACTTCTTTTATAACAAATTATTGTTGTATCGTTATTTACAATTGTAATTACAAATCTAAAATCTATGTACAAATAATATATATAAACCAGTCCAGCAGACACATCGTTTGATGTTACCTGCTGGATAAATTGCCCCTGCGGTAGGCAACTTTCAATTTTTATGTGCAAAAAGATTGATGGAACTAAAATGTTTATTAGCTTCGAAGTTTTACTTCGCAAAAACCTTATAAATAGTCTATGTCTTTTTTCTTCGTTAGTAAAATCAAAGTGCTTCCTCTAGGTCCAAATCTGGATTGAAATTTCTCTAGTTGTTCTGATGTCGTTTCATATGTAATGCTAAGTGATCTGAACGGCTAAAAGCCCTTTCACAATGTCTGCATTTAAAGGGACGTGCACCTGTGTGTTTTCTATAATGCCTTGTAAGTTCGTCAGATCTAGCAAATTTCCATGTGCAACCTTCCCAAGTACATTTGTAAGGTTTTTCACCAGTATGAGTACGAATATGAGCTTTTAAATGTGAGGATTTTGTGTAAACTTTAGTACAACCAGGGTAGTCACATTTATGCACTCGTTTCTTGGCAGTTTCAATAGATTCCCGCAAGTCGGTATTGTATGCTGGGTAAAAGAAAGGCATATTTGCAATCGAAGGTTGTGCTTGTTGCTGCTGCGGTTGCTGTGGAAAAAACGATTTGGTCTGTTCATACGTTGGACTTCCAACATAGTTCATAGCATAACTAGATGATGGTTGGTATTTTGGTAACATATCATTCACCGAGGAAACTGGTGAAACAATAGATTGTTTAGGTGAATGATGATTGTAGAAAGTTGATGATGATGGGCTGCTTTTATCACAAGCATAGTTCGAAGATGTGTATGTGTAGCTCAAAGGTGGCTGTGACTGGCAAAAAGGTACTGAGTCATTTATTCCACTTTCCAAAAACGATGTTATAATCGTTAAGGGTTTTGATTGTACATTATTATACACCGGGCTTCCAAGAGATGACTGGTCTATTAAATCATCAGTAACCGAAGAAGAGTCGTGGTTTGATGACGTATCGCTGTCACTTTCACTGAAGAATTCTTCGACCTCCGAAACACTTCGACGTCTTTTTCGACTTTTCGTTGCTTGTCGGGTGTCGTATTCCAAGTATTTGTCCATTTCTTTCAAAGTCTAGAAATTTAAAAAGATAAATACGTTATGTCATGTACTTGGTCTGTAAAATCACTTGATCATAGAAACAAATCTGGTCAGTATTTTGTGATATAAGTGATTCGCACAAAAACAATTATTGAGATAATTACACAACTGCAAATGTAATTTCGAAATCTCAGACAGATCAAATTTGCAATGCAAAAGCGTGTGTATTCAAAATTGATAAAATAGAATTCAGATTTTTTTCTGAGAACGAACTAAACTCAACAGTATGTGTCAAGTTATTGTTCTGGGATTTCTTACAAACGAAGAATTCGTGTTTATGGTTAAAACTCGCTACGCAACAACACGAAAACATCAAACAAGGTTTCGCAATGCGTACTATTAGGATTACATCCAGACAGTACGGGAATAGAATATTTTTTTCTTTCCAAACATTAACCTTTAAAGAGCAATTGACTGAAACGCTTAAGCAGCTTTGTCTGATATAAGCAAAAGTTTGAATCGAAGTCATTGATAATTTATGTACGAGTTTCGTCGGTTGTCGTGAAATTCAAACGAATTTAACCATACAACCAATTTGCAGAGAATAACTTGATGTATACACATTCACATGCTGTTAAACATTCGTATAGCTAAAAAACTGAAAGGAATCAAGTTAAGCTTACCTCTCTCCAATCATCAAATAATTGTCGTTTTTCTGCCGTCGAGTACACAACCTTATCGATCGGCTGACATCCATTTTCCTCTCCACTAACACTGATTTGGTCTTTTATTTGCCATGCAATATCAGAAAAACTTTGTTGGGTCTTCTTTTCAACATTTTCATCAGTGAGCAGCATGGTTGAGTTCGTCATCGAAAGCTTATTCGGTGAACGAATATATTTACGAGTTTGCTTACTTCATGCGACTAGAGTGACCGAGAACGTTTATGTTAAGTCCTCGTTACCGAGCATGGCTTTATATATCAAGCTTAATCTTTTAATAACAAGAATTACCAAATTTGGAATGTAATTCCATACGCTCCAATGGTTTTCGTTAAAACAGTCATTAATAAATATTTATGAGGCTTTAACCAGAGTTGAAGCGCCATGGCAACACAGACGTCATCAATGTAAAATAGAGACACGAAATTTAATCGTCGTTCTACAGTTTATCAGTAAACACTTAAGCTGTCCGTTCAAAAAAAATTGAGGTTAATATCTCCTCTGTGATTGTTTGTTTTTAAAACAACAAAGAAAAGAATGTGCCTCATGTTTGTTTGGTAATTTACTAACGGCAACTGTATCCAAGGGAACGTTAAAACTAATCGTTAAAAAAATTAGTCGATATCGTGCAGTTTTGTCGTATGCGCTCACCACCGCTGCAAAGCACGGCGCAACAGTGGTGACAAGGAGAGAAAACTGAAGTAACGAACACCGATATTTCGTTTTTCCTTTCTTTTATGTTATATTATTATTTCTCTTTTTTGACCTTTTTTTCTTTTCCTCTTCTCTGTAGTTTATTTGAATTCTGGATTTTATTTTGGATTGTAATTCAAGGTACAACAAACTTTCCAAGGCCCTGTACAAGAATTGCATAATTCTAGTAGGATTTGTTTTTGAAAGCTGGATAAAAGAAACAGCAAAAAATCGAAATCCTTACCCATAATTACGCTAAAATTCAATTATTTATGTAAATATTGGCCAATACGTAATGAATATATAATATATTGAATAAATAAGAATGTAAAAATAAAACAAACAAACAATTAGAGAAAACTTCTCAAATAGTCCGTTGCTCACCAAAATAGGATGCATTCTTGTCGGAAATATTAACACTCTTTTTTTGAGGCAGCTGAAAATTAAAACCTCTCTTTACTTATTCTGAGAACGACTCAAAAAAGAACTTTTAAAAGTCACTTAAAGATTGTGAAAGAAGCATACAAGCAAATAAAATATTAATCACACAAACCTAAAATAGGACAAGACTTTGTGGGGGAAATTAGCACTGACACCAAAAATAATTCAAAATTGTTCATTAAATTATCAAGTGCGTAAACCGTGTACTTTTATCTCACGGCCCTTCGCACGTAAGGCCAGTAGTTTGATCTATCGAAAAGCGGAAAGAGGCGGGGCTGGGATGGGGCCTAAATGTGCATATTGAAGAGATAAAAAAAGGTTCTTTGGAAGAACTTGTTTTTGAGATAAGGCAGAAGTAAAATGGGCGGATACAACAAGGAGAAAATTGGCTCAGATTGCTGTTTTTTTTGTCAGACCACTTTAGCTAAAAAAATGTATATCGAGCATCATACGTATTACATATGTCCAATTTACGTGTATTTTTATTAAATAATATCTGTCTATCTCTATTTTAGACCTCAGTTTAGACGTATTAATATACGAAATATGAAAATATTTTGGATTGGAATTATAAGTAAAATTCACAAAAATGTCTACACATTTTTAAGATTTTTTTTCAATCTCAGCGAGCGTACCATGGTCAAACGCCATTGGAAGATTGTTCTCAGGAGTCCCAAAGACTTCAGTGGGTTTCATGTGACCATAATGTACCTCCCTGGTTCACGAAAATGTTTAAGCGGATCAATGTATTTGTAAATATGATATTAGTACTAGCCAGCTTGGAAATGATTGTATATCGTTTCTGTTGCTATTTTCAAATTTGATCTTCGTCATCCCGCTATCAAATCTGAGAACTTTGACGTCACAGACTGAAAACACATACAAGGAATTCACATAAAATGTCAATCATTTGTCTCGATTGGGGCCCCCTTTGTGTAAAATGCTACCGCTATCTAGACGAGGTGTATTTTGCAGCTTCTAGAAGCAGGTTGGTGAATAGGATCAACAACAATGCGCAATGCGTAGAAAAAAATTAAGGGATCACGAAAATTTGGAATTAGTTGAAAAACAATTGAGTAACGAAATACAAGGAAGTTCAACTCGTTCACGAAGAAAGATTTTTCCGTGCTTTCTATCGCACAAGACCGCATTATGATTGCTTCTTGTCAGATATTAAACGGTTATAAAGAACAGCTGGGAATGAAGTTGGTTTCTATTTTTAAGTTGCGTGCGAAGATTGCATCTTCTAGCCCACGACTTCAAATTCAATACATTGTCACAAATTAATCCTGTGAAAAGTGTCATACTTGGGCGCTGGAAACAAAGGTCCTCCCCCACCAAATAAGCATATGGACTAATGATTAACAGTTTTAAGAAAGCATTTGGCCATTGGTTTTTAAGAGGATTGTAATACCGCTCTAAACTCTCCGGTATGTTATAATCATTGTTTTATACAGCTAAAAAAAAAAAATCGCATAAAAACATTACTAGCATTCTTTTCTTCGCTTAAACATTAGCGTAACTGATACTATAGGACAACTCAAGTGACTAATAAAACATGACCTTTTCGTTCGAACAATAACGGCCCTGCACTTACAAAAACAAGTATAACGCAAAAGAATAAAACCGTCAACATTATACCTTTTCATTCTAATTGTCAACAATGAATGGACACAGTAAAAAACAAAAAAACAACAACAAAAAGGAAAAAAACACAACACCAATATCATGGTTATCAACGTGAACCTCAGTGTTGTTAGCCTCTCTCTCAGAAGACTTTAAATTAGACGCGGTAACAGTTAAACGTAGACTAAACATCACCGGAAATTCCTGAAAAATTGTTTTTGTTAAAGATCGAAGAGTGCTTTTTAGTAATTACACAGTAAGGTCAACCTCATTCCCAGCGCCGTTTGTGTTTCATCATACAGAGACAGACAGCACTGGGAACGAGGTGGGTCGTAAAGGCAAGCAAATCTGTTCAACGCAACGCGGTGCCGAGAACAATTGAGGATAAGAGGAAAGCTATTCAGATTGAGGGAAAATGTCACAAAAAATCACAAATCTGAACAATAAAACCATAAATCTCAAACTAATCCTCGCTCTCCGGGACTCTAGCAGTTCAGGAACAAATACAAGAGAGATTCTTTTGCACATATACAGTACTATTAAAAAATATAAAATATATTAGTGAGCACAAAGCATTTTTACACGTGTAAAATAACAACAGTGCTGTTCGTGATAAAAAATATAATTATAATAGTAATAATTATGATATTTATTGAAAACGAAATAATACTTACAACATCAGTTTCATCAATAAATTTATAACGACTGGACTCTAGCGATTTAATTCAGTTGTTCCAGCATTTCAATGAATGCTTAAATTCATTTTTGATGGAAGTAGAAGTGAAAATAAAAAGTGCAAATGCCAAAATACATTTCGTCAGAAAAATTAAAAAATTGAAAACATTGAAAAAAATAAAATAAAATCGGTCCTGATACCTTGCCTTCCATATTCAAAACCTCGTTCCCAGGGCTCTATCAAAAAGCGGAAAAGCTCATAAATCAAAAAGCGGAAAAGAGCCCTGGGAACGAGGTTGTTCCATATTCATATCCAAATATTTCCTATAACGAAAGGTCATACAAAAAAGAAACAACTTTTAAGAATTTCACTTTACTATGACCATCGACTTTAGAAAACTGATACATGCTCTGTATAATAATTTTGCAAGCTCCATATTTTTAAGAGCATGTTAAAATATATATGACATAATGGACTCTCTCACAAACTATTTCATTCACCGAAAAAAAAAAGGCAAAAATTAGGTCGCAACTATTTTACAAATCGTACTAAAATTTTAACAAGACCTACTTACATTTCTATATTTTTCCGGAGTTAGTAATTCTAATAGACCAGTTCAAAACAAGCCTTGAATAATTTACAAAATAGAAAAATATCGAGGGAAAAAAATTCACCTAGGACGGGGTAAGTTCGTTATTTTCTTCTTCTTCCTCCTGCATTTCATTATCATTCTCCATATTATTAATTTCTGTTGCAATAACATTCGATGAAATTTCGTCGTCTACCGGTATTTTCGATTTAGGCTTCGCACACCTAGCGGCCAAGTCTTCGTAAGATTGTCCATTTAAGAGAGCAACTATAATAACTGTCATATTATCGCATCCTATGCCACCCATTTCGCAGTCTGGTGCCAAGCAGTGATCTAGAAGTTCTTCGCATATCTAAATAAAAATAAAAACAAAAGGTACAAAAAGGTTTTTACACCTCACCGTTATTTTCCAAGCTGCGGTAGGTTTCATTCATCTACAATAAGGAGATCGAAGCCTCCGCTACATTCGGAAGGACTCATTGTCCGCTTTTTACTAAAGCTGGATTACCCTCTCAGGATCAGATCCGGACGGCATTTGGTTTCAAACAATTCGATTGGTTGTGTGTTAGAATCGATCCGGACGAAAACGAGGAAAGTAAAAAGCAAGTCAACTTTTCAGCAGGATCGATATCGCAAAAATTCGTCAAATAAATCCGGATCCGATCCGAAAAGTCCGATTCGAAAAGTAAAGAGATGTGAAGAAAGGAAAACAAGAAAATTCAATCCAATGGAAGATCTTACACAACTCGGAAAAATAAAGCCTATAAAAAATTGAAATTATGGGGTCTTTGCGAATAAACATGTTTTAGCTATGGGTCCTCCTTTTATAATCCAACGAAAGGAATACAATACAATAAGATTTCGATTTCGTAACATGAAATTTGAAAGCTCAGTTGTACTGAGAATTCCAATAGCACATATGATTAAACCTATACATCCAACTCGATGTGTCTGCTTAAAAAGTTTCGTCATCAAACTTAAACAAACACTGCTCGAAGGTATGCTACTGTTGTTTCTTTTATTCAACTCTTCAGCAATGCATAGAAAGATATACAGTAACAAGGTGATTGGATTATGATGTACACATCAGGAAGAAGGGTTTGTTTGCAAGGCATTTCGCAATAACGCAAATCTGCGCACAATATGAAGGTTATGACCCAGTGTGTAAATCATGTTCAGGCGACGTTGTAACGAACAGAGAAGTAACAAAAGGCATTCTCGCACATGCCAGCTTCTACATGTAGTTATTTTCACGTTATCAGGGAAGTTTGACCAAGACCACGGTACAGATAGTGCACTAGATAGAACATAGATTACACAATGGCAAAGTGAAGCAAACAGTTCTCAGCTGTGGTAACAAAATTACTAGCATATCGACGTCATCCTTTGTAGCTCAGCACGGTACTGCACAGGCTCAAGAATTTAATCAGACCAAAGCAATCAAAGTTGATTAACCAAAGTCTACATTTACTAATGATCATTGATTTGCAGATAACTAGCAGCTATTCATTTTTCGTTTTAATTCGCTTTATTTTATTAGGAAAGGAATAAAATACAGACCAAAGCTGCATCAAACTGTTTGCAATAACAGAAAATTATTCATTTTAATTTTTTTAAGTAAACAAATTCCACTTGTCCTTGATTAAAACAAAAAAAGAACCGGAAATAATGTAACGACGACGACAATTACCGATAATTACTCGTAATAACCGACAAATTAATCAAGCCAGTTTTTTTTTCGTCTTAGTTAAAAATAACACGCAGCGCAGTTAAGTGCAGTAATTAAACAGTCAATGGAAAGTCAAGTCAACAAGTGACCGCATTCCCATAGCTACGCATAACTTCATTTGTCTTTGACGCAATCAAGATAACATGCTAATGAGTCGACTTAACCAAAGTATGTTTTGAGTCGCCAAATCAACGAGAAAACAAACACAATGATTCGCCAAGCCGGTCTTAACGAGGCTTAAATTCCAAAGATATCGGAGATACAGCACAATAACGGATGGTAAATCAATTAAACTAAGAATTAAGTCGATGTTAAAATCTAATTATAGGAAACGCATTTCCAGCCAACTTTTAGCAACTGAAGCGTTGACTTAACTTACATAAGTGGAGTCATGAGACACGTAATTAAGGCAATGGCAAGTCACCATCCCCCGCATGTCCCAGCGTTTCCAAGCGCTTCAAGATAGTTCCAATTTTTCTCTCCGAATTTAGTGAACTTTAGAATAAGCTTAGGTACATTTCATTTATCTATGACAGTTTTAACCCTTCAGAAAACATTGTAAAGTAAACAATACCATAGAGTTTAAAAATAGTTCAGGCTTTACGACGTTTCAATCAGTTTTAAATATACCCCCTGAAAAGTAAAGCCAAAGTTGGTACTTAACACTATCTAACTTGAAAAATTCAGGGGGTCTCCGAGGAAGGGTTATTCCAAACAAAATATTCGTACGGTTTAACTGATAATACTTAACAGTGTATTTACAATTTCTGTTGAGGGGCTTTAGATGTAATTTCTATTTTTGGCAATGTCAAAAACTGCCAGCAAACGTATTGCAGCTTGATACGATAAGCCTTCGTTAAGTTAGGTTCTCACTAGCGAGAAAATGAATTTCTCACTGAATTTCTCATGAGAAAATCAGTGAGAAATTGTCAGAGAAATCATCACCTAGCTTTAGTGGCCTCCATAATTTTTTATTTTAACTGGTGAAACACACCAGAAAAACACTTTTTCCAGGGGGATATTTCGACTTAATTTTGACCTGAGGCATTTTTTCATAATTTATCATCCCCTGAAGGCTCTGTTACTTCCACTTCGTTTTAGCATTATCAGGGGGTACTTACAGTGTTACAAACATACATGATAACATTAAATCTTCTTGATGACACGTTCAATTGGTGTGAACGGAAGACACAAAATGTAGAAGAGGTTTCCATTTACTCATTGTTACGAAACGAAAAGATACGTCAAATGTGCCTGAGCTTTTTTCACGTTAGGCAGTAACGATCAACCTCGTTCCCAGGGTCTGTTCTCCTTTTTATCAAAAAGGAGAAGAGGCCCTGAGAACGAGGTTGCAGTAACGATACGTATTACACGGTGCAAAGCACACAAAAAACTTAAAAGGGAAGCCACAGTAGAAGACTCTTATTTTGTGTCCAATATACTTGTTTTTCAGTTTCATTGACAACTCTGAGAATTAAAGGGTTACACACCCAAACGAAAGACATATGAAGGACGTTTCGTTTACAGCATAAAATGCTGCGCGTATGGACAAAAGACTGCTCAGCAAACAGTCAGAACATATTTCCATGCGGACAGCCCGCATTAAAAAGAATTTTCAGGCGGAATAATTACAAAAGACACAAACGACAAAGAAAACAACATTGTCGTGTATCGCCTGCCTAAGCAAATGAAAGAGAAATGGCCGTAGCACAAAAGCAGTTCCTAGAAAGCAGAAGTACGGATATTTTTACAAGCGTCTAAGTGAAACATACCATTCTCGCATTACTGCTCGTCAATCAGTAAGACACAAAAAAACACAAAAACAATTTGTCATTGTGCATAGGATGATCCTTGTCACCACAACAATTCATAGAAAAAACCAACATACGTCATCCAGCATTGTGTCACATTTATTTGACACCGTTACCAGGCAACTCACAATCAGCTGCTAATTTTATCACAAATTGATGTGACGAGGTCCGATTACACTCAAGAGCGCCTAAGGCGCTTAACAATGACATGTTTATTTTTCCGACATAAGTGCAAGAAAAAACATTTACTTTTAAATTTAAACATACATTTTGCTTTCTCAGCAAATAGGTATTTCTTTAGAAAAGGTACTCACGTAAGCGCTTTGCAAAGCCATGCAAGAAGCTTAATTATTCCTGTGAGATGCATGCACATTATCAAGTGAATTAAAAGCAAGGGTCAATCAATATACGTCAAAAGGTCAAAAGTTCATCCATACCGTCGTCAATTTTAACAATTTTTAGAAATCTTTAGTGAAATCATCATATGATTAGAGTAAAATGTCTAATTTTAGAAACCCCCACCAAGGTTCAACTTTCAAATAATATCACATGCATATTGCTTCCAAGGGAATTCGCTTGGATAATACACCATAAAAGGGAATACAGCATTTATGGAGAAACGCCATAGCGTGCATTGGTCCATACGATTGCAACATCATTGCTTGAAGAAACGTATTACATTTTGGTGAAAGTTACGTAATAAAAGCTAAATCACTAAAGTGCAACAGAAATCTTTTAAAAAATGACACAGTTAGCAGAACGGAAAGTGTATAACAAAATTATGCGCAGAATAATGAAAGAATTATGACAGAGATTACAAGAACAAAGTCCGTGTTGCGGTAGTTAATGAGAAAAAGAAAGGAATTTTAAAAAAGCCGCATGCAATTTCGTGCTTCATAAAATGTCATTCGATTGACGTCACAGTTGGCAGCGGATTTCGAAATGTTTCAGTTTTCACAGCTTCTACTTGAAACGCGACACTCTCTTTAAGGAAAATATGACACGTCAGCTATTGAAAATAACGTTGCAAGGTCGACATTAGAAAGAGCGACGAAGAACAAACAGCCTCGCATTACCACTGATAAAAAACCCCGAAAAAAACCCAACAGAAATAAAGAAGAGCGCATTGTGTGGGAAATAAAGATGGCCCATCCACGTCGCAAGACTTAAAACTAAGCAGTCAGCATTAAACTTTCAACAAATAGTTTCGTAATTTTTATGAGACCAGAAAGTAATTAGGCAAGATCATTTTAATTTCAGATAAAGCGCTTACTAAACGCTAGTTGTCGTGCCAAACCGCACACAATAATTGTTTCAAGCAGCATGAGAAAAGTTTCTTTTAAATAACTGAATACGCGGCAAGACTTGATGCAATTAATTATCCAGATACCAAGGACGTAAATAAATAATACATATCGCAATGCCTCGAATAAACGCCCGGTTTTCTTGATTTTGAGAGGGGCGTTATTTCCAATATAGAGAAAACAGAAATCAATTAAAGTGCTGGGATGTATGGATTCTGGAAGAAACATTTTCCCACTATAACACTTTGCTTCTAGGCCTATTGAATACACCCTAAAGTTTCTAGTTACGATAAACGAATACATTTGAAACTATTCACTCTGTTAGTATCATATAAGTCAAAAAGGGGACGTTCAAAAAGGCTTCCTTCCAGTACACTGTTATGCATTTCGAATCAATGTCACTTTGCAAATGACCAAATGGTAACCTCGTTCCCAGGGCTTCTTCTCCTTTTTGATAATTTGATGGCCATCAGTTTATCAAAAAGGAGAAGAAGCCCTGGGAACGAGGTTGGACCAAATGGCATTGATATGTATTCGTGGCATGCACAGTTTAGGTACAGTCTAATGCAATCAACATGGGTTTTGATGAGGTCACAGACATTTCATAATCTCTATAGCATTCAATGTATATCATGCTACAGTGTGATGCTTTATCATCAACACTTTTTCGCGTTTCTGTATTTCATTATTTATTTGTCTGACTTCTTTGTGCAATGACCAACTCTACACGCGTCCAATGGTCCATGAGGTAGATAAGAAATTAAAAAGATTGTAGCGGAGCAAATTTCCCCTTGTCATGCAAACTCGGCCAGCTTCAGTTTTAAAATCTCCAACATTGTCGAGACCACTGATATTTGACCATGGTTTCTGCTACTGGTTTTTTTGCGATTCATTACAAGCTTGACTTATTTCAACGTGGCAGCCACTTGCAGCAATACTGAACAGAGGACATGACAAGTTTGAGGTAATTATAAGGTTCTTCTTCATTTTTTTGTACTTGGTCTCTGTTTTTGAGTTTCAAACCTTTCCATGGGGAAAAATAAAAAATAAGACTACGTCGCAAGTAAGAAGGAATGACACGTGCGACCAACAAGGAAAACATGTCCTGCAGAGACATGCGACCAACAAGGAAAACATGTCCTGCAGAGACGTGCGTCCAACAAGGAAAACATGTCCTGCAGAGACTTTAATTGCAGCAGGATGAGAAAGTTTATCAATGACGTAAATAGTCAAAGTGCCTATGGCAATTGTGAATTATCAAAGAACTTCCCTTGAGATTGCCATGACAATTAGCAATAAACATTAAAAAACAATCATAAACGCTGTTGCTGTGTTTTGTAATTAAGGAAGGCAATTGTTGCTTTACAAAATAATTCTCTAAGCAACTTCCTTAAAGTCTGTTGGGAAAGAAAACAAACATAAGAATCAATTGGGCACATAGCATGACGGAGGTGCCAAGATGAAAATAGCATACAGTAAAATCTGAAATCTTATTGGCTCATGTTATAAAATTTAATTTGAGCATGTAAGCCATCACAATTGGGCACATAGCATGACGGAGGTGCCAAGATGAAAATAGCATACAGTGAAAATCTGAAATCTCATTGGCTAATGTTATAAAATTTAATTTGAGCATGTAAGCCATCATCTCAACGTCAATTTCATTTCACTCCCATGACTCAACCGCGCATCCGTACGCCAAGGTTACCAAAATCACTGCAATTTTCGGATATGTCACAAGACTTTATAAGAACAGACAGTGTTGACTTACATTTTAAAAATAAAAATGAGGTCTACTTTCGCGCAAAAGTACATAAATAGCTTATTTTCAGGAAAAAAATAAGAAATAATAAGAAAATAAGAATTATAACGCAAATAAGAAATAACTCATAGGAGACACAAAACAGCTAATATATCACTGAAACTCTATTAGATGGCATCATTGTACGACAACTATGTTACCCAGAACATATGAAGTGTACCTATTCTAATTATGACCCTTTTGAACATTGCTAGGACTGCCTTTGATTCACACTCCACAAACCAGTGTCTCACACCTACGAGGCAATTGAAGGAACACTGTTGTTTCCTTTGTTGATCAAATTTATTCAAAATTTTATTGGCCTAGCAATTGGCAAAGATCAATGATAAAAGGTAAAGTCAAAACAAATGAATTGATTAGAAGTAAATAAATAAGTAAATATACGAAGTAAAAGATGATGCTCCTACCTTTCGTGGATTAATTTTGGCGTGGATTAATTTTCGCGGTTTTCGCGGATTTTGGTTTTTTCCGCGAAAATTGATCCACGCGAAATATTCGAATTTTTGGCCGTCCGCGAAAATTAATTCACGCAAAAATTCGATTTTTTTAAACCGTGAAAATAAATCTGCTTGAAAAAAGTGAAAATTTTCTTGTACTTTTAGTAATTCGTCTGTTTAAATCAATAGAAGGGAAATTACAACTGTTTCTCATTAAAAACATTCGTGAAAATTCAGAAAAATTTTGTTATCCGCGAAAATTAATCCACACGAAGAATATCAGAATTCCGCCATCCGCTAAAATTAATCCACGCTAAATTAGGTCATTTTGGGTGTCCGCGAAAATTTCTCCACGCGAAAATTAATCAACGTAAGGTAATTGTTGACAAGACATATTTGAAGAGGCTTAAAAGACCTAAATTCTAGCAAACAGCAAGCAAAAAACAAAATTATAGCACCAATAAAACCATTGACCAAAGAGAATGGAAAAATTAACGGCAAGTTTTAAAGAGATAAAAAAAGATCTACTGATACTTCCTATCACTCTATAAATAAATTTTTTTGTTGTTGTTTTTTTGTTGTTTTTTATCACAAAAATTACACAAACAGTTTTACCACCTGATAGCAAGATTAGAAAAAGTGGACAGCATCAAATTTCATAAAATAAAATTTTTGCTGGAAATAGACGCGACTTGCGTCATTTTTAATGCATAAATTAAAATTAAAATTCGCTGCCTACACATTTTGACAGTTAAAATAACATTCACAACATTTAATTATGTCATTCATGACTTGTAGCATGCTGAAAATACATTAACTTTAAACAGTTATCAACACTTCATTCATTGCTGATGTCACATAACGGTGCAAGGACTTTAAACATTTTGAAAGCACTATAGATAGTTCTTTGTATGGGCACATTGGTGGGAAAACAAACATCATTGCTTTATGCAATGAGAAGGTTAATTTTACTTTCTTTTGCGAAGGAAAAACAACTGACAAGTGCTACAGACCGCAAACAAATAAAAGTTCAGTCAAAAAAAAAATAGTCAAGGGCGCATTTTAGATTGACAATTAAAAAACAATGATAATTATGTTGCTTACATCACTAAACTGTTTGATAATACAAGTAGCGTTCAAGCGAATCAATGATTCCAGCTCGGAAATCATTTTACATAAAACGTCAATGAGTAAGGTCACTTAGAGGTCACAATCTTGATTTCATAATTTCAAAATTTCAAAAGCGCTAGTGTCAGCATCATAGTTGAGGAAAATTACTCACACCAGTGCGTAATTAAAATATATTATTATTATGACTGATCAAGTTGTGTCACATGGAAATACAATGAATTCGTTCCAAAGCCTGAGAAGTTTCAACTACAAAAAAGACACTATTTATTTTTTGGCAAGTATTCCTATTGTACATCTAATCACAAAGAATATTCATTTTAGGCACATTTAATACCATGAAATAAAAAAGGTTACTTGAAATGAATCCAAACCATGTGTGTACATCAACACAGGTGCAGAAACCTGACCACATCGATTGACAAGGATTCAAAGTGTGTAAAAAGAGATTTTTTTTTCACTCCTTATAAAAAGTCACAACTTTTTAAAATGATCAAAGAAGTTTTAAAGAAAAATTCCACACTTATGAGAAATTTCTCTCCTGTATTAGCAAACGCTTACCCACAGGTAAGAAAATCTAAGCAACAGTAACGCCCTCCACTGAACTTCAATAAGTTGAGCATGTCAAATTCGATTAAAACTTACGTAGCATGTGAATTCAATTTTCACAAAGATTTATTTAATGCAGAATTAGCCTAATACATTGACCAGTATTTAGCTCAATGGAGCTAGCCTAACAGGAGACAGTTTTCAGCTTTCTTGTGTAGAATTACGCTGTGAAATTGGATATTATATCTCATTTCGTGAACAATCTTTAACCTTTAACTTATACTCGCAAAAAGTTGTTAAACAAGGTCTGAGAGATTGTTACAGCAAAGATACCAGGCAGAACAAGTAGCTGGTTGTGTTAGCCTCTGTTCTTTTATTAGTGATGATAAACCACAGAAACATTTCGAATAAAGGCCAAGTTTTCAGGAAGCTAAATATAGTTTTATTAAATACCAATATGTTGTGTAGCTGTGTAGGCGGAGAATATAGAAAAGATGTATTTTCCATAATTGCTATTTAAGTTATTAGATAGAAGAAACAGACTTAAAAACAAAAAGCTACAGTAAATTTTAAAATCAAATCTGAAATTCTTTCTATGCCCTGGAAAAGAGGTCAAAATTTGTATAATATGATAAAACATGTCAACACATATGCTCTGTTTGGACAGAAAGGTTCTGAGCTTGTTAAGTTATGACGTCATGGAACAATTTTTAACGTATTACATTTGACAAGTAGTTAAAGGGATTTCAAGCAATGTAAAAGAACAAAAGTTCACTACACACACAAATTAAACATCCAGAGTTATAATTAAGACTTACAGCTTCTGGTGTCAGTTTATTAGCCATTCTTTTTCGTACAAAATCAACTACTGCCTGATTCGTCATAACATCCCAAATGCCTAAAAAAAATGCGGAATGTGAGCAGCGGTAAAGACTCACAGTGCAAGAGAGAGAGTAATGACCTGAGCGTAGAAATCATGCTAACTCAATTATCACAATTTCTCTACAGTTTTCCCTGTGAGCACAGCATGGCCAACCATGGCTACAACAATCTTGAAACAATGGCAGAGATGTAGCCGAACATTGCTGTAATATCGTTTGGATATGATACTTTTAGGTTTGTAGTTGGATAGCACAAGCCCTGTAAACAAAACTTCAAGCTGATACTCTCTTCAACAGATAAAATTTGTCAGTCATTTGCACAACTGCTTCAGGACGGAAGTGAGCCACAAAATTTGGGCCTTATTTAAGTTGAAGTCTGTTTTCTGCTACCTGAGCCGGAAAGTTTCAAAAAATATATGAAAATATACGAAAAAGAATATCTTTAACTAACAGATATTATGCTAAAAATAAATCATTTCTTTCTTGAATATCACTTACAAATATTTCTTGATTGCACAAGCTTAGTAAAGAGAAGGGATTTGGGAGGGATTATAATTTCCACGACAAACTAACTAACAGACTAAGTAACAAACCAGTAAGCCAAAGAGAGATACCAGTAAGTCATGTCTTTAGTATAAAGGATGTGGTTTAACAAAACACGCGTACCATCTTTCAGTTTTATTCATTTTCCTTACCATATTTTTTCACAGAACCTGTTGTTTTATAGGAATCATTTAATTTTCTATTTTGTCCAAACATGTGACTTAACATTATTACAGCAAGGTTGACTTTGACCAGTTCTGCCAGAGAGCGAAACAGTTGCTTTGGTCATCTTATTATCTTGTCTTGTCTACTATGGGTCCTCTGCGATTCACACTTGCTTATAATACTGATTGTAAGCCAATTGTTTAGTTATGTTTTAATTAAATTCAATGTTTGTGATTTACATTGTTTTTTTTTTGTGAACATGCTGCCTTTCCAACTTCATTAATGAATTTAAAACAATTTCAATTGTGCACTCCCTTCTCATGTTTTTTTCTCTTTCTTTATCATAACACTTCTCCTGGCTTTACTGTTGCTGCAACTGCAATCCTATCCATTTGTGCTGCTTGCCCAAGAAACTACATTCTCCTACTTTTAAGAGCATTTATGTAAATTTTTCATGTTTTTCGTGTCTTTGTGCCCTGTGAAACCAATCTTTAGCCTACAACCACTAATATTGAACTTAACAAAATTGACCTTCTCTCATACACAAGGAGTATGTTACTCAAAATGCGTAGTCTGTTTGTGATGATCTACCTACAACCGCTGATTTTACTTTTGAGGCTTCTAATAAATGTTTCTGCCTCTCACATTTTCTTTCCATTAAGGCCAACAGCATCTCAATGTTTTCTTCCAAAAGTTGACATACTATAGTCATCGAGATAAGCAAATACTGACTTATTTAGCATGGGTGTATACAAATGCAATTTCCATATGTTCCCCTGATCACAACTGTGACGGTCATGATCCTCATGTTCTCATTCATATTTTCTTTTTTATACATAAGAAGCCCAATCCCTTACACTTTTTTTTTTAAAAGAACCAGTAGATTTTGGCTCAGCCTCAAATTGTTCTTATTTCTATATCGTGTTTTAGGTAAAATTTCAGCCTTCTTGTTCTTATATAAAAAAAAGTGTATTGCCTTTTGAAATTTTCTGGCAGTAAGAGCTGTTTTTGGTAGTTATTTACAATTCATTTCACACCAGATGACAAGATAAGAACTGCTGTAGATTGATAAAACCTCTCAGTCTAGTCTAGCTCTGTTTATAAAACTACCACTAATTCGTACTTAAACAAAACTTATGATTGTTGTCGATAAGATTGAGCTTTTTTTGTTTTGTTTTTAAGTTATTTATTTATTTTGTATTTTTCAATAAAGTAACACTCTGCACGGTAGCAAAGCCAGGGCACAAGACATACGGGAAAGATAAAAGAGGTTGGTTTACATTATACATAAACTTCATAAAAGTCATAACAAGAAGACAAGCAGGATGAAGAAGAACACACGTTTGTTTCAAAATTGAGATGAAGGCTGGAGGAATAGTAGTGCTTGCTCTAATAGTAATGCACTATCAAAGTTGAGTCAAAGTTGAATTCCTAATCCTGGGTTGAAAATGTTGACAACGGATGCAAGAGATATCAATTTTTCAGAGCAATGACCGTGAAAGCATCTGTAGAGCAAGCGATGCCACATTTTCATGACGAGACAAAGAATGCACTTGATGAGATACGCAATCTGTATTTAAATCCAATCAAGGAACCTGAGACAAGTGGTGGGAGCACCAGTTCTATAGGGGCGGTATTCCATACATGTATGAATGGTGGACTCATAGCAGCTGC
>JAYJMG010157380.1:0-12476 GCA_036873935.1 Stomotoca atra
GTTTGCTTTTATATCGAGGCGTGCTTCATCACTCGTGTTTGCTGTTCTTTGACTGAATTGCTCATTCGAAAGTGGTATTAGGTGTGGTTCTAGTTGAACATTAAAAGTGTCGCAAATAAATTTCTTACACTGTCGTGCCTTCTGGACACAAAACCACCGTTTTTACAAGAAAGCGCATGTGATACTGTACATGTTTTCCCACACGTACAGAAGCTTAATTGGTGTAAGGAGTTGCAGTGGGGCAACGAAACGGTCAGTCCTTCCACAAGAAGGAAGAACCATGATGATGGAAGCCTTCGAAGACGTAAAATGTGCGATAATAAGAATAAAAATAATAATTTAAACCGATGTTTAGGAAAAAAAAAATCACAAATTTATTCGAAAACTTAGTTGAAAATTTAAAAAATGTGGTGGCAATCCCACTCTGTTATCGATATGGTGTTAACAGCTAGCTGTTCATTCATTATAATTCAATGATTATATTTGCCAAATTAAAAACATTGATAAGAATATTTACAAAAATGCAAGTTTCACGCTATATGCGATCATCAGTTGTATAAATAAAAAGTTAAAAACTGCTCTGAATAGTTCTGAATAATTAAATTATCATTATTATTTCATTTCAGCTGACGATGTTGCAGTTCAATGACTTGGTTCTTGAGAACAGAAAACACGCACGTGTACAATTGTTTTCAACGCAAAGTACTGCAATGTTTTCTTTTTTGTAAACAAAACAAATTTGTTTTCGTTTCAAGCTAACATATTTCTTAACGTCGGTCTATACCATGAAATATAAAGCCCGTAGTAAGGCCAAGGAAAGTTGATTTTGTGGTTAGCGTGCCCGCACGCACCTACCCTTTTTAGCGCATAAACACTTTTCATTGTAATTTTAGCGCATTTTCTCTTTTCCTTGGGAATGTTTTAATCTCAGAAGAAAAAGGAACAACAACAACAAACATTTGCGCAGCACAACACGCTATCTACGAAAAGCTGTTGCCTCGCCATACTACTCGTTTGTTTTTTTAGAACTAGCCTCTGTCTGAATTCTGAAATAAAGGCTGCCATGCAAGTCGCATTTAAAGATAGAAAAAATAGCCGGAACGTGCCAAAATTAACCAGATCCACATAGTATGTTGTTTGGAAATTTTTGAAAATGCTGCGCATCCAGGTATTTTTAAGGTAGGAAAATCGTTAGCGAATTTGTGTTTTCATCGTTAAAAAACAGCATAGCGCATTTACTTTTTGGACGTGACATGCTAGCCAGAAAATCAACTTTCCTTGGCCTAAAAAAAGTATCAAAGCCAATGAGATAGCGCTATTTCTCCGTATTAACAGGATTGCTTAATCATCAGTTGTAATACGTAATGTTTCGTTACATCAGCTCTTTTGCTATAGAAGAAAAACTGAATTCAAAATTGTTGTTATTCTTGTTGCCCATTTATTTATTATATTATTTACAATTTTAACAAATGTTTCATCAAAATGAAAAACTCAATTAACAGATAAAAACAAAAATAATGAAGCTAAATCCTTTGAAAGCCATCAGCACTGGCAAAAACTTTAACAGATAAGTTACAAACAAGATAAATCAAAACGTAAATGTGCTATTCTTTTGTTTAAAGACAATTACAAGAATTCCCCCAGCAAACAGGGCATCTTCAAACGACGTTGCAACAATATTTATGTAAAGCTGTTTGACTATGATGCGCCTTCTGACTTGACACTTTCTTTTATGTTAATTGCCGCCTCAACATATCAGTAATCATAATATGGCGCCACAGCAACATTTTTTCCAGGCTGTTCAAATTGGAAAATTATGGTTTAGTCTACTATTGTATTATGTATTCTTAATTCAATCTCAATATTTCGATATTGAGACCATCTGTGCAATCTATTACATGTTGATAACTCATTGGTTCATATCAGGACGGTACTTAAATTGAGACTGGTTCACCCCTCCCTTGCTGTGTACACTAGGAAGGTACCAACGGATCGGTAGGGTAGTTGGTAGAGCAATCACCTTGCCAACGAGAGGTCGTGGGTTCAAGCTGGCTCGATCCGTAATCTTTGTAGTACTGGTCGAAGTATTTGTGCGAAAAAAACATTTAATTAATTCAGATACTGCACAGATGGTCTCAATATAAAATTGATTGATGATGGACTTGATGTCCGACACCAATGGGCTCTGTCGGACTTGTAAAATTACTAGACGTAACAATTGATGACAAATTAAACTTTGATCTGCATATTACCAATATTTGTGAAACAGCATCAGCACAATTAAATTGTCTTTTTAGGCTTAAAAGAATTTTATCTAAGGACACCAAATCAGTGTTAGTTGACAGTTCCGTTCTTTCAAATTTCAATTATTGCTCTTTGGAATTTCACTTCATCGAAATCAATTTCAAAAATTGAAAATCTACAGAAAAGAGCATTACGCCTTCTTCTAAACAATAATACAAGTGCGTATGAAGAACTTTTGTCTCGGCTAAATAAAATTTTTATGAGTGCGAACAAAAAATATCATGTACAGAAAATTTTAAAACTATAAACAAAATTAATCCCTCTTATATCAAAGATATTTTTCACCTGAATATGACAGATAGACCGCTGCAATCTCAACAAATAAATAACCTCAAAGTAGGTAAATTTAATACTGAACCGTTTGGCACTAAAGGTGTTTCATCCTTGGGACCAAAAGTTTGGAATAATTTACCGGGGTATTACAAGTCAAGCACAAACCTATCTGGTTTTGAAAAATGCTAAGAAACTGGAATGGAGATAAATTTATTTGTAATAATTGTCGTGAAAAATTTTAAACATCAGCAAAATTGTGAAATATCATAAAAAGCATCTTTCAATTTAATTTATTTATTTATTTATTTAGTCGGTTTGGTTGGTTCTTCGTCATATACTATTTGATTTTCCTACTTTGAATAAATTTACAAACAAACAAACAAACAAACAAATTTGTCATATCACATGATTTGTGGTGGTGGAAGCAAATATCGTTCAGTAATTGGATGCACAGGTTTTCCACTTGGCAATATCACTCCAACTGATAAAAAACCATAGCCAATTTTGTTCAACAATATTGCTTTTATGTGATATTTGATACCAGCTGTTAACCTCTGAGGTTTAGATCGATGCGAAAACGAGTATCTTTGAGTATAATAAGGGAGAGAGAACAGCAAAAACATTTCTTGCGAAGTACCAAAATATAGTTCTGCAAAATCGTCACAGTTGATACTGAAAATGTGATCCCCCGTTTTAGGTGTGACAAACGTTGTTCTGATTAAGTTAGCATAATAACTTGGAATACCATTGAGATTCGGAATATCAAGGTTGTGAAGCCATGCAGTGTATGTTGGTTTATTTGGGTATCGAGGATCTTGTTTAAACTGTTGGATTGTTGATTGAGCGTCTGTCCACATGTCCACAAGCACTCGACCTTTCTGAACTAGAAGAAATAGGTTCCATCATGTTTATAGTCTTCCTTAGTGTTACTGCATTATGAACAGTCAGTTGCAAAAATATAGAATATCATTTACGTACATATATTTTTTATGAATTGTGCTCAACATGAAAATCTAAAAAGCTCTTCTACCAGTTTAAGTTGGATTGATAAATATTAAGATATGTTCAGTTCTTAAAATTAACGCTTTCTGCTAATTCAAATTCAAATTTATTGGGAGTTAAACGGAACTCCTGTGTGATTAAAACTTTATTATCTTGGAAAAATATGTTTCAGATTGTTTACTTTTCAACTACTATATCGGATAAAATAATTTCATTTATTTCTCGTCTTGAAAAAACAAAGATCATTCATTCACCGTGACATCAGATTTTTCAATTTTTATTTCTCTTTCATTTTATTTTAAATAATTTGAATATATGTATTTATATTGCTTCTGGTTTATTGGACATAACAGAAACTGGTGGTTGACCAGTTCGTTCTTCCAAATCCGTTATTCTTGGTGCATTCGATTTTACCAATTAAATACTTACTGAAGTTTTTGAAGTTATGCCTTGCCAAACCTGCAAAACAGCCATTAAAGAGAATAAGTTTATTTCCAGTTTTGGAACTTTTGGTAAGGTAATGAACGCATCTTAGGCGAAAGTGTAAAGAATTTGCTAAAAACAAGAATAAAAAGATAAAATGAAATTTGAAATGAAAAAGTGGTTCAGAGTTATACTAAACCTTCATTTGTAATATCCAGAAATTTTCAGTTTGAACAGTGAAATTAACCAAAATAATACTTTCCGTTCTTGCAGAAGAAGAAGAAGTAAATGACAATAATGCTTTAGTTGTTGCTAGCGGTTGAGCGCAATAACGTATAGGTTAATTCAGAAATTTGACACAAAACGTGGCCAATAATTTTGAAAAACAAAATTTCATACAAAAAATACTTTCATAAGTAAAAAAATAGATTATACCATTTCAAATAAAATTTAAATTTAAGATGAAGTATGAAATGATTACCAGTTTTGAAAATCCCTCAAAACTCTGAAAGAAATTCTTCTAAACAAAAATTACTAAACCAGAATAACAAGCCTAAATAACAAAGTAAAAAACGATCGTTTACTCAAAGAATGGTCTTGTTTATTTATTGTTTTGCCAAAAAGGGACGCTTATCTTTGAAGGGGCTGGGCAATCAATACAGAGGATCTCAATCCCTCATTTACATTCGGTGAAACAGACTTGAAAATAAATTTATTACCATTGGCAATCATCCATTTCTTATCAATCGTTACTGCTGGACAAGATTCACTAGCGACAATCGGTGCGCCATTGTGACCCACTCCATCCTTAGGACAGACATGTTTGCCTGTTTGCGTGTGAATCAGAGCACCAGCTTCACCGTTGTACTTGAATTGTCGTTCATTTACATTGAGTTTGGTGCCACAATTTTGAGTGAGAGAAATTTGTGGATTGAGATCAGTAAATAAGGAGCTGGGAAGCCTCCAACATCTTTTACCATTTGTGTGTATCTCCCCTTCTAAAATTAATCATAAAAATACCTTTATCGTCTTTTTTTAAGCAAACTTTTAAAGGCAACCGTTACTCCTACCCCGGTAGGCTAAATGATTGTCATTTTTTTGTCTACGGCTTTTACATTCACTGCTTCTAAAATGGATGAAAGGAAAGGAATATTCTTTACGAAATAGGAAAAATAAATAAAATATAATATTAAACAAAACAAAAATTAAGATAAAAACACAGTAAGATCTATGTATGCATCAGTTATAAAACTTTAAAAAGAGTAAAAAATGCGAAATTCAATGAACAGTAATCTTTGTCGGAATTTTTGGAAATTTTTTAAAGAGTTTTATCATTTATTTTCCATTTCGTCATGGCCTGAAAATGTATAAAAATTACTCAGCTCTTAAAATTAAGACATGAAGGTTCTGATAATGAACCAATGGCAATTAAGAAAGTGTTAATACCTGCTGAATAACAATCACAGTAGTAACGTTTTTCTTCTGTTGGCTGAACGCATTGGCAATCTTTGCAATGATGTACGCGACAGGTTACATCGTACTAAAATGAAAATTTCAAATTAACATTTTGCATTGCAAAAGTGCCCTTGCCAGTTTTGATCGTCAATAACTTTTTGTTCAATCGCGTAGTACGCGAGTGTTTGGAACACACTCCTACAAATGGATCCATAACTTTTTTGAAGCTTTTTGGGTAAATTACACAACATTGCACTTGCTCTTCTACATACTTCAAATGTGTATATAGAACTCCTCGTAAAAAACAAGCAAGTTTGGGGGGCTAAAATTTGTAAACATAACCTCATGCCAAAACTTGCTGCTTCTGTAAAATAGACTCTTGGCAATACAAGATAATAAGATGGCGAGCGATGTTTTTGCAAGCGGAAAAACAGTTTAACAAAAATGAGTTGAAGTCAATGATCGGCAGAAAGAATGGAGTTAACACTTTAACATGCAATAGAACTGGAAACGAATTTAACACTGAATAACCAAGTGCTTAGAAGTACAAATATAAATCTGACAAACCTTATTTTCAAATTTTCAAAGGAATAATGATTTCAAAAACGATGGCAAAGTGTTTTACAGTGTATTATGAACTAGTCAAGATTCCCAACGTCCTCAAGATTTCGCATTCAAGAACATCGATATCAGCAAAAGTGAAAGGAAAATTGAGAGGTTGGCCAGCCAGGCTAATTGTGAATACGTGAATATAATAAATTTGATTTTCGCGAATGAGGAACTTATTATTTGTTTAATTTTGACAAAGAATTCCTTTTGAGAAAACGAAAAGTTCGTAAAAAAAACAGCAGAACACTTTCAGCATGCTAAAATTGTAATTGATCTTCGCCTTATCAGTTATGATCAACATCGTCGAAGGTGTGAATTTATTTTAAGTGCTGTTAAAAAACCTTTTTACCATTTTTGTTGCTTCCAAGTAAAAAGTGCTTCAAGTTTAATCTGCTTCCAATATGTAGCTCAACACCAAGGTGTAGATTAACTTTCATATCGATTTAATTTCGCTGAAATTGTCCAAAATCTGCGAAAATTAGTTCATGTAAAGTGGCACGAATTTCCATCGTCCATACTTCTTCAGCACGATTGTTGCAACGCGTACAGCGTTTTTTTGTTCTTTTTGTTTTAGGCTCTGAAAGCTTTTCACGTTTTCTTAGCGTCTACATGGCAAGATCATGCCAATTTTTGTAAAATTTGGGGGCTAGAAACAAGTATTTTTCAACTACCTTCAAAAATTTTAACAGGCAAGCCTATAAATTTTTGACGAGTGAAAATACTCATACCTTCTGAATTTTTAAAGAAATTATTTTGAAATGTTTATCACACAACAATCTTTATAAGAATTACAAGAAAAATGGAAAGAAAAATACTGCCAACATCATGACGCCATTTTATGACGTCATATCTTTTTGGGGAATGTTTGTCTTTTTGGCGCCTGATAACTTCTCAGGAAATTTCCCAAAGAAAATAGATGGTGTAGTCAGTAGAGCTCTGTTACTTTGCTTTTGAAATATCAAAACTGAATTAACAAGTTAACAAGTTTGTATTGTTCAAAAGTTATAAGCGTAAAATTGTCTCCTCATTTTCAAATTTTGCAAGTTTACGATAGCAAAAATGGTGATGTCAGCAAAATGGTGGCAATTATAAAAGAAGCTTCTGTGTCAAGTTGAAGCTTATTTATAGGTCTATTAACGTGAAAGCTTCTTCTTTGGAGAACCAACCATCCAAAGTAATGTGCCGCGGGCACTTTATGCACCCCACCTATGGTTTTGAATGTCAAAAAGACCATGGTTAATAGGCCTTAAGACATTTTATTGGCTCATACAAATTCAATATTTTTTCTTAAGTTGCTGACTGCTTTTTTCTGACCCCAATCTGATCGTATTTCAAGTCAGTCAGTCAAGTTGCTTGTTAGAATGAACACAGTCCAGGCCCGACTTCACCTGAGCAGTAAAATTACTTGTAATAATCAATCCAGTCATGGCGTGATTTCACCTAAGCCTGTCAAATTGCTGAAAAAAAACAATCTAGACCAGACCCGATTGTGAGTGTAAACCAACTATGCTCTTGATAAACAGAGAGTATATTGTGCTTGTTGTAAGGTGGCGGGTAAGGATGAGTTGGCTGTCACTGGTAAATTGGGCGAAACATTTTAAAAACAAAGTGGGAAAGAAAAAAAGGAAAGTGAAGGTGAATTGTAAAGTACACTTAATCTTTATTTAAAGGAAATCCGAAATTCTTTTGAGCAATCAATTTTAGCCTTATTTTGAAAATCTTCAAAATCATATTTAACTGATTATTTCAAGTAAATCTATGAATTTAAGTATTGGAATTTCTGATTTTCTTTGATATTATGCAATGCTGAGCTGAAAATTGACTACGAATTTTTGATTAAATACTTAAATTGTTTTGTAAAAACAAACGCTCCTTAAAACACACTAAGAGTAAGCAAAATTCCAAAGATTTAAAAGTGATTATTTATTAGAAAGTGAAGTAAACTGAAGAAGCGCTTTTATTGGGAGTGGACATTTATTTAAAGTTAAAAGATTGATGCAAATCATTTTACTACTTTCAAGCCTTCAATAATTAGCAGTAGAATACTAGACTTGCAAACGGAGTAGTCATGAAGTTTCTGAAATAAAACTTATACGCCTATGAGCACAAGCTAACAATGTCTCACCGCTTGGTTACAGCTCCAAAAAGCTTATAATGTCTTACCAAATATTTATTCCTCCAGCTCGGATTCCTCATATTCAAACCTGTATCAAAATATGACCAATCGGTTCTATCTTCAAACTTTTGTTCATCAGATTTTGTGTTGCGATCAACATCAAGGAGCTCACACAACTCATCTTTCAAGTTGTAATTGTAGGATAAACATCTTGCTTTAGACAAGCAGTTCAGTGAACATGTTCCAAGAGTGCAATTTTCATGTGTTACGAACGGAACAACGTTCAATGCCCTATTTGTTGTTATTTCTTGAAAAACTGCTTGTCTGTTTGTTTCCGATTGGTTTGCAGTAGATTCCGCCTTGATAAATTGCAGTAGCGCAGATAACAAGATAAAATTCACTGGAAGTTTCATTTTATTCGTTTTATGACCTTGTGAAGGCAGCGAGAACTTTTTTTGCATCAAGATAACCTCTAGTATACAGTTCAATTCTTTGTTGATTAAATTTAAAATTGGTAGAGCTTTGAATGGGTGAAATTATTGTATTAACATTCCTTTCAGGTTTATGAAAAGGTGTGGAAGTGTAGTGAACGTTATCCATGGACGCCAGGCGAAGGCGAAGTTTTCTTTAAAAAAATAATGACATTCCCGATTTGAGAATTTCACTCTTTTTGAAGTTATTTTTCAATGATTTGTTATTCATAACATCAGTTGTTCACCTTATATTGTTTTAACGATTAAATCATGGTCCATTCGGGGGACAATAGTCGGTGTTCAGAAGTTGCATTAATCCATTTTCTTACAGTCGAATATAATACAACATTTGGGAGCTTTTGGCGGCCAGTCTTTAGGCAGTAACAGAAATTAGATATGCATGATTCTCAGCGAAGCTTCAATGCACCCATCTTAAAGAAATGATCCTCTATGTAAACGTATTATACTTAAATGGTTGACAAAAATTACAGGGCTTTTTCATTTCTTGGCACCAAAGTCAAATGCTTTAAATATTTTAGGCAGTTTAGAGTTAATTTCTAAACAGAATGGAATCCGTTGATTGAAATCTTCATTGAAAGTACAGAGAAGTAGAGGTTGGTGTAGAAGTTCAAAATCTCCCCTCGAATCAAAAAAAATAGGACAATCGTGGGGTGAGAATAACATTGATGGTAAAATATTCTTGAGAAATAGCTCAAAATAATTCGCTTGGACCCTTAATCAATGTAATCTCGGTTGTAAAGCTCTTCGCAGCAAGATACACATAATATTGAGATATTATTGGCAAGAGAAGTAAGTCCGTTATTTCCAGAAATACTTAAAAGAGAAAAAGGTGGGGGTGAATGAATAAAAAACAAATATATCGGTAAATTTTAAATAAAAAACAGTAGTTATAGCGCAAAACTTGCAAAAAAGATATCTTGATAAGAAAGACGTATAAGGCAGTTTTGACACCAGTTTTGTGTTCCCGATTATTCCGATTTTGGGATTTTGGGAATTTTTTTTGCCATCGTTCATCAATTTTTAGCAAATTGTTCCTGTCTGAAATTTGAAAAACGATTCAATTATTCGTGCTCTAGTCAAATCTTTCAATCTTCAAAGCCACTCACGTTTTCCATGCAATGAAAATGGCTTTATTTCAACAGTCAGTTCTATCTTTAAACTTTTGTACGAAGTTAGACAGCTTGTATTTCAATCAAGACACGATATTTGCGGCGACAAGCTGCTGGGAAATAGTCAAAATGAAAAACTTAATGATTTACCTGAAGCATTGAGATTGACTAAGAATACATAGAACGTTAGAAGACTTAATAATACAATAGTAGACTAAGCCATAATTTTTTAATTTGAACAGCCTGGGAAAAACGTTGTTGTGGCGCCATATTGTGAATACAGAGAGATGTCGAGATGTCTTGACAAAAAGGAAAGAGTTAAGCCAGCAGGCACATCATGGTCAAACGACGTTGAAACAACGTTGTATCAACGTCACTGACGTTGTTACAGTTATGTTTCAACGTCGTTTGACCATGATGTGTCCGCTGGGGAAAATGTTGTTGCAACGTTGTTTGACGATGCCGTGTCTGCTGGGGGAATTCTTGTTCTTGTCTTAAATCGAACGAATAACACATCTGCGTTTTAATTTATCTTGTTTGTAACTTATCTGTAAAAGTTTTTGCAGGTGCTGATGGTTTTCGAAGGAACTAGCTTCATTTTTTTTTGTTTTTATCTGTTTATTGAATTTTTCATTTTGATGAAATATTTGTTAACATTGTAAATAATATATCCTGTCAATAAATAAATGGGCAGCAAGAATAACAACAATTTTGAATTCAGTTTTTCTTCTATAGCGAAAGAGCTAATCTAACGAAACAAAACCCGCAAGGGATTGCAATTATTGTAAAAAACAATCAACAAATGGCTGTCAGTTTTTTTTATTTATTCATACAACTGATGATCGCATATAGCGTGAAACTTGCATTTTGTAAATATTCTTATCAATGTTTTTAATTTGACAAATATAATAATTTAATTATAATGAATCTGTCGGTGAACTGTTGTCAACACCCTGTTGACAACAGAATGGGATTGCCTACAACATTTTTAAAATTTTAAGTTTTCGAATAAATTTGATTTTATCATTTTTGCCTAAACAACGGTTTAAATACTCCATTTCAAAGCAAGCTATAACACTCAAAATTATAAATATACCGAACTGTATTTTCCGTCATAGAACCAGCTCAAAATATTACCGCAAAACCATATTTTTAGGTGAATAATATCTAGATATAACTGTCTTAGTGGGGAATGAACTGCTTGTATCTCCCACTAAAATACTTAAATTATCTTGTAATTTAATAATACCCTTGGAAACAAGTTCATACTTTCCATGTGGTTTGTCTGTTGAAGGTAGAGCAGGGTAACATGCCATGGAATGATTTGTTTCAATAATTAATTAACTTTACTTTAAAGATATCTGTTTACCCAGAAAAATCAGAGAAGTTACATTTTTCTAAGAATTTAGTCAATCTTGAAAATACTTGAGTTTTGTTCTATAAAGATTCTTAAATAGGTGCATGTTCTCATGCCAACAATAACTTGCGTGAAAACAAGAATCAAGACTGCCTACGTCACATCAGTGCTAAATGCTGGTTATCCCATAAGCCATTTGTCGACTTCTACGTGTCCAAATACACAACCCAGAAGCCACAACATGCGACAAAGTTGTCAACGTCGTTTGACCATGATGTGCCTGCTGGTAATGACAGTGCCCACCACCATCACATAGTTATAACTATCTTACTCCAATTTCTATTAGTAGTCACGCTGGCAACGTGTTTTCTTGATCTTGATGGAAGTAGTTACGTAATGAACATAATAGCGCTCTTCATATTTTTTCAAGTCGCCATGATGGAAGATTTCTTCAACTGTTTGACATTCAGTTTTTACTGAGCGTTGGATGAGCGAGAAATCGGCTCCTGAACGACACCCAATTCAAAGTCACGGTGAAGATATTCATATGGTGCCTGGCTATTTGTCCATGTGTCCTCAGTGGGATACTTATTGTCAGTAGCAATTGAAAATGGACAAATCGACATGACCATCATTTTCCGACAGCTCCAAAATTTGTGATAAAGCAGAAATATTTTCGAAATATCAAGCTCAACCTGCTTAAAACTGGATGGTCACACACTTTAAAAGACAGAAAGTTCGAGCATCTGCTTGCAAAACGTGCAGAAACCCCATCAAAGTAGGACAGTTGCATGTTATTGTGGAGGGACTTTACATACCCGATGGACAAAAGTTTGCAACAAAATGTAACTTTCGTTTTTGCCCAGACAGAAAATACATCTCAAAGATACCTAACCGTTGCAACTTGGAGCCTTGCAGCAAGATAACTCTCGATCAAAAGGAACTGTTTACCAATGAGGAAGTAGCGATGTGCGTGGAAACAGATCTTGTACAATGATATGTTGAAGCATTATTATTTAAAGAGTAAGTATTTCTCCATTATTTTCTTTTTTTTTTGTTTCTTAATTTTTTCCATTGCAATATTTTTTATAGATAATCAAGTCAATCTTACTGTTCCTTTTTTGCACTTTGGAGAGTTGAATATTGTTGAGTCTGATGTTAATTTGGAAAGAAAATACAAACAAATCCACACGATGGAAGCAAAAAGTTCTAATTTAACCCTATTTAAACTGGGCTTTTAAGGGCTCCCAGATGCTGGGGGGGGACCATTTGGTCCCCCCTATATATCTCAAGAATGAGAAATGGAATTGACTTGAAACTTTGCACGAATGTAG
>JAYJMG010157491.1:0-12464 GCA_036873935.1 Stomotoca atra
GAATTAGTAAATAGCTGTCATCAGCAAAATCTGCCACCACTTTGGATGCTCGCGCTCAAACTTTTCGTGTCAGAGTTATCAGAGCATTGGGAGTGTGACCTGAATGCCCTGGTAAGTACGAATAGTTTGTACCCCTAATTGATTTTGTTTACAACTGTTTCGTTGGTGCCAAAAACATTTGTTTTTCCTGAAATTTAGTGAACATAAAACCTTACCTTGGTTTCATATAATTTCAGTTCCGGTTCTAACGAGGCCACTGTGAGTGCTGTGGATATTGCACCAGTCAGAATCGAAGTGATAACCAGTCCGCCCATGATACAAAATATGGCGAATACTCGTCCTATGTAACCACGTGGTGCTATATCGCCATAGCTAAAACATGGCATACAATGATTTATATTTTCTATTTCAAAAAAGTAAAATGATAACAAAAATTATACGTTTATAAACAACATAACATAACATAACAACATATGCGTAAAAGGAAAAAGTTAATAAATAACGACACATCGTTTGCAAATTTTAGAGCTTCTTCCACTTTCATTCAACAGACTAAAATTCAATTGATGCTGGCCTCCATTGTACTGTGTTAAAAAATTGGTGAGAGTCAGAGGGAGTGTCACTGTCAATCATACCCTATCATGTTCTTGAAAAAATAAATTAATGAAATGCAAAAACTATGAGCAAGTCAACTCTGCTTTACGTAATGTCTTTTAATCAAGTCAACCAAGTTACGAATGAAATTATTGACAAGTACACATACCCGACTGTAGTCATTGTTGCATATGCCCACCAAGTACCACTAGCAATACCCTTTAAGGCACTTCTTGGAAATTCATCTTCATTCCAGTATGCATCCTGAATGAAAATATTTATTTTATTGGTATATTCATCAGAATGAAACCTTGACACATTATTTATGAGCAGTGAGCATGATTTTGAATGACTTGTTTTATTTTTATTGGCTTTCTGTAAAGCCTTCCTTGGCTTAAATCTGTTTGCAATCGTTTCTTTTCATTCTTTTTTTGTTTTCGTTGGGCAACTTTGTGGGAGAATTAGTCATTAAGATGAAAAACTGTTTGAAAACCCACAGTCACATTTGTGAAGGTGTTCTTGTTACTTATCTGTTACTTCGCTCTCTTGTATTTAGTTTCCGTAGGTCGGTATCCACATGACATAGTGTTTAATTACATACCAGTATCCACATAATAGCTCCTGAAAGTACTGTCATAACAAGGGTAAATCCCAGGACTGGTGCAATGCTCCATAGTGCTCCAAAAATTTTTCTTGAATTTTCAGTTTCTTTCTTCACCAGGAATGCAAAGCCAGGTGCTTTGAATAATGGCAGGAAATGTTTTCCCCTGAAAACGAACAGTAGTAGTTGTCTTGTTTGTTTTGTTTTTTTCAGCAGAAACTTGAGGAAATTTTGTTTTGCACAAATAACATCAATTTATGAATACTTATTAATTGATAATCCAAACATTTTCAATAGCATGATATTACCTACCTCAAATAATATATATAAGTGTAGGCATGTGCACATACAAAGCACGAAAAAGGAAGTAACATAAATGTTTGGTAGTTATTCCGGCGAAGAATGAAAAACTAACATAAATGCTTTTTCAAATCTATTAGAATCAAGAAGAAACTTGATTGTTGTTTACAATCAGGATACCTTGACAACTGGGTGGGCGCTTGTTCGAGAAGGTGCTCAATAAAAGCTTTGCAATAACTCTCTTTTCTCTTCGATGATGGCTAACTTTTTTAGTATGTATCTTGAAGTTTGTAATATATACAAACAAAGCAACTTTTTCATTTGGTCAAAAGCTGGATTCATCGAAGTAAAGAAATAATTTTTGATTTATATGATGTAACAATAGAAGCAAATAAAAATTGATTTTGCTCATATCTATGAATTAGTACTAGTAATGGCACGACGTCGAGTGCAATTAACGATAAATAACATGAGTTGCAAAAACTGGTTAATCATTAGCTATAAATAATGTCGATAAACCAATTTCTTCCTTCACCTTTTTTGTTTACAGTGCACTTGAGTGTAAAGTATTTACTTGCAATGCAATGCAATGACTTACGTTTTGTTTACCTCCAAAAACTGAAATGCGGACTTGATAAATCTATTGTAATGCAACGAAATGCAGTATAAAAGATGCAGTGATATTTCCACCTCTTTTTGTTGAGTTGGTAAAAGGAATACGGCGATAAATACTCCGTAATCTTGGCAGTCTAACGTTTTTGTAAGTATAGATTTCTGGTCTGTTGTTTTGATTTTACGTAGTTTATAGTGCAAAATTAACGATTAATTGCACTCTCAAGAACCAATCAGATGCGTGTAATTGTGCATGATTAAGTTTAAAAGTCAAAAGATCTTGTATAAATTAAAGTTTACCTGTATTCAAAGTTGTTTTTTAAATGTAGAATCGGAAGAAAGATGTCATATTGATCTTCCTGAATCGCTTGTTTAACATCGACCAATGTATTTTTACGGTTACTCACGCTTGCCCATACCATTTCACTTTTTCCATGACCCTGAAATAATTGAAAAATGTATACTTTCAAACTTTGCCATTTTTTTGCTTAGCATCATATTTGCTTGCTAGAAGATCTTCGCATTTATCAGTCCATTTTCATACATTGATTGATGTAGCAACTTGTTGCAATTCTTTATTTCCAAGTTTATTTTAATAATGTCAACATGATGTTCGATGTCCGAATAGAAACCGGGTTGTTATTTTTAAGTTTTGTTTGTTCGAGGCTACATAAATTAAAGTATACAACGCTATGCTAAAGTTACTTCCTTTCTTTAGTTCTTCTAAAACTTAGCGTCAGGAGCCTAATTGGTTTTACACTTTCACTCCGCTCTACTAGACAACCCGGAAGTAATTTCCTGTCGGTGAGGATCCCACAAGCAGATTCGAACTCACGTCCTCCGGAAGAATAGCCTCCTAATAGCTAGATTACAGATGCAAGCTGCTACATCTGCCTGTATTCCTTTGTGAATTTTTGTTTCAAAGAAACACCGAAAATGTTTTAAAGAAAAAAATGTATTTTTCATACCTTTGAGCATACTCCGCACACATCTTTCATCATTTTTTCCAAAATGGTGTACATTATTCCTTTGAAGATTGGTTTTTGTTTGCGATCGAACCCAGTGAGATATTGAGTATAGGGAGCATAGTTGTACCAAGCAATGTTTATTTTCTTTGGACATCGACAGTTTTCTGTGGGAAAGGGAATGAAACATTTTACTGATACGTATGAAAAAGATTTTCATAACCTTAAGCTTATTTTAACACAGGAATGTTTTTATCCTTTACATTAGTAATTTTGGTAGGTTTTGGACAAAATTAGTGAAATAGTAACACTATGATAGAATATATTTCCTACCTATGACTGTAAGGTTAAAGGTCTCCTCCTCAGAGCCTCTTTTGTTTTTTGCCGTGCACTTGTACACACCTTCATCAGCAAGTTGTAAACCTTCCAATTCTAAATTTCCTTCATCAGTCGTATCCTGAATTAAGCGTGTATGAAGTTAAGAGTTTTGGATGAACAGAGTTAGCTGGTTTAGACCTCACACAATGTCATTGTTAACTTTCTAACTTCAATTTTGTAGACTTCAAAGTGCAGCATTTATTAAAGGGTGATGTGGAATTGAGGGCAGTGTTTGCAACAGAAAAAATGAAACAGGAAAAAAAAGTGCTGTGAACTAACTGGTTTACTACAACATATTTCGTATGGACATTGATCTGTTGGAATATTATGTTAACATAAATTGAAAATCAAAACACCTGTGCACCTGTATGGGGTATGGTCAACAATGAATTTCTCGTTTTCATTTATTTTTTTAAATGATTAATAAAAGGATTGGCCAAATCCAAGAAACCATACTTTAACTAATTCTCTTCTCAAAACTTGTGAACCAGACGATGTGATTTTGCTCCATTCAATAACTGCCCTAGGTGATGCCACACTTTTGCACATAAGCGAAACACCCCTTCTTTCAAGTGCCTCTACATTCCGGTTGCATGTTGTATCACCAAGTTTTCCCAAACATGTAATTCTTGGAGGACCTAGATAGAAGAGCTTTTTTTAACTTATTGGCAAGGGTGTTTATTCCGAACTGGCACCTGCTAAATAGGTTTATACTAATTGATAGTAAAGCTATTTTGAATGTCAAAAAGTAAGGTTATCATTTTGGGTTTCGGCTATCGAATTACCAAAGTTATCTTACCATCAGGAAAAGTTAGGTAATAAGTTATATTAAAGCCTCTAGCTGTTACTGTTTCATCTGCTACAAATTCAACAAACATATTTGAAGCATGCGCTTTTACTTCAAAAGGTGGTAACTTTCCGCAATATCCTCCTCGTGAAGTTGTAATCTGAAAGCAAAATAAATTTCTAATATGAATTCAGTGAAGCAATGTTTGCAACATCAATGGTAATGAAGGCATGTGACTAATCTTGTTTTGTGTTCATATGTTTTGTTAGAAATAAGTCAATAACTTAAATAATAATAATTTAGTCTTTCCTCTGTTATGCCTATGTCACCTGTAGGAAGAGGTTGCTGCATCATCTTACTCCATGTTTTGTACCACCTTATCCCCTTGTCCTTTCCCTGGTGGTTGAAATGGGAACAGTGCGAATCCTTCATTATTAATGGCTCTCATCTTATTTTTTGATACTTTCGTTTTATTTTCCTTTCTGTTGTTACGACGGGACAAATTTGAACTAAATCCAACTTTTTGTTCAAGCGAAAAAAATGCATACCAGTTCTGTAGACAAATCAAGTGGAAATTCACCCTTACTCATCGCTTACAATCTTAGTTACTGAAAATTCAGTTCTTGTTAATTGAATTTATTAATTTGATGAAACTAGCCTAAGTTCAAGCCATGATTCAAAAGAGCTGGTGTCTAGGAAACTGTCCTAATAATAGATACTTACGTCTTCCCAATCTTCCTGTCCTTTTCCTTGCCTATACACGCGTACATTGTCATACGAGGAACATCTTTTGCTTGTTTCCAGCTCAAAAAATTCAAATTTCAATATGATGTATCCTGTGCCATTGTTGGAAATGAAGAGAAAACCGCACCTTTTATTATTCTTGTAGTTAAGACTTTTATCGAAACCTTCTGTAAACACTAAATTTTTCACTTTTTCATTATCATCCAATACATGTTTGATTTTATTCACTTCTGACATGGTTATGTTGGTCAGACAACCCTTATCTAAATAAATATTAAGTAAGCAGTAATTAAATAGTCGGTTCGGATAAAGAATTTAATTAAGACCTGATCATGTTAAGTATAATAGCAAGAGATCAAATTTTTTTTTCAAATATTTTTATATTGGACAGTACTATCAAACGATCATCTTCAGAGTGAATGCAACATGTAATTAACAGCAAATATAACGTTTAAAAATATAATAAGCATTGTTGTATTAATGAAATACCAAAGAGTTTAATTCATAAATATTTTTTTTATTTATGATTTCTTACCTATGTTCTGTAGGGGATTGTATTTGCAATTAACCATCTAAAAATATAGAAAGTATGCATTTAATTAGCAGATGTTCATGACCTACTCTGAACCTTACATGCTTTCCTGCTATAACTTGATGATAAAAAATTAACATGGTGACTGGGCGCTATGAGCGCTCGATGATGACTGGGTGCTAAATAGGGAGAATATGACAATCCTACTTTCTTTGGGCAACGAATGCTTGATATATGAAAACTTACTTACACTAGTTATTGCAAGTAACAAAGACAAAATTGTTGACATATCCATAACTATGCTCTTTTATATCCGTTACTGCGCTCTCTTGAATCCGTTACTGCACCTTCTTGAATCCGTTACTGCACCTTCTTGAATCCGTTACTGCACCTTCTTGAATCCGTTACTGGTACTTCTTGACTCCGTTACTGCACCCTCCTGAATCCGTTACTGGTACATCCTGCAACTTCAAGTGTTACATTGATTGTGATCACTGATGTTATTTTATTGAGTTCCAATTTTTATTTATTTCTTTTTTTAGAGTTAACCTTTCTTTGGAGTATCGATATTTTGCATGAATTTAATGATTTTCTAAATTTGGTTTGATATAGGAATGCATAATTTAGATTCTATTTTTCCATTTTATCAAAATTTCCATTAAAAATTTAAAAATTACAAAATTAATGCATTCAATGGAATTTATTCATCGATTTTATTTCAACTGTAATATTGAATGAAGTAAAGTTGTCACTCATTGTTTTTTTGTGACATCTTGTTGCTTGGTATCAGAAACATATTCTGATTGGTTGTGTCATTATGAAATCATCCTTATTCTGAAACAACCATATTAGTTATAATGTCCCAGGATGCATCAGATTAAAAGCATGTCAATCAAGCTAAATCTCAGGTATATTTGAATAAGGACACCTTAAATTGATTTACTTGGCTCTACTAAACTTTTCATGGTGCTTGTTAATTTCATTGAGGCATGCTCATTTTCTTTTTGCTCGGGAAAAGGTCCATTAAAAGAAATCAGCACATTTCTGAGTCATACGTTGCATTCCTAAACAGTGTGCCCGATTAAAAATAGTGATTTATATTCATGATATATATTGTGAACACAGTTATATAACGATGATTTAAGGGCATTTTTAAGCTTATTTCTGGTTTCCGATTTCTGGTTTTTGGACAGGCTTCCGTGCTTTTAGCCTGTATTCTTGGGATATCCTGTTACTCTATCAAAGTACTTTCAATCGAAAGTTGATTCTTCACTAAGTATTACTTGCAATGAAAGTTGATTGTCGCACCTGAGAACTGTGATATAGGCTTGAATGAATATTAAGAAAAAAATGATTAATGATACTGTCCAAAGGAAATAGAGGGAAGTCGGGGGTCAATAATAAAGGATTAATAATCTCTTATTTATACATGACACAGCATTAAATATATAAGAGCTAAAAACTTATCAAACCAAAGTTCACAAAGGCAGACGTCTCGCTAAATGTTCGTATGAGAAAAACTAATGCTATTGTGGACACCAAATCTTAGTCCTTATATATTTAACGATGTGTCATGTATAAATAAGAGGTTCGTAATCCTTTGTTATTGACCCCCGGATTTTTTTTAGTTTAGCTAGATTAATGTACCAGTAGAATAGGTTTAACAGGGGGATATTTTGAACGACTTTTCAACATTTATGTTTTGCGCTATTTAGTTCTTCACCCCCTGATAGCTCTGTTACTTTCCTATATTTTGTATGGTTCCAGGGGGTATTGATCTTCCTTCTGAAGTGTAATATTCTTTCTTTTCTTTCTTTAGAAAATTAACTACTGGGGAACAGGTAAGAAAACAAGTCCAAAACATTTATGAGATATGGAAGAAATATTCCATGCAGAACCCCCAAGTGTTGCTGATACCCTGAAAATTGTTACAAGGAAACCCGACCAATGTGATAATCAGGGGGAATAGAAGAAGTTGATATAAATGTTTTAGTAATGGTGACAAATTTTCACCAAACTTCACAAATTTTTTTGTTGGTGTACTACCCTTGCATTTCTCTGGGAGGTAACTGATTAATACGCAACCAGAAAGTGTCACGACAAATTTTGCTGCCATATTCAACATGTGCTTGTGTAGAAGGGGAATTATTGTTGGTCGAAAATGTTCTTATTCGGTGGGTCAGCAGAAAGAGTTAATTCAATCAGATGAACTGATATCTATTTTTTATTGTGTTTCCTGAAATTTTATTATATGCTTGTTACGCTATGACCCATACTTCCACAATCCTTACCCTGCCCCCAATTAAAAATGGCGAATAGGAGATATCTGCACTGGAAAATATTCAGTTATTTATTTCGTTTACTTAGAAGTGTATTTTTTTGCAGGTAAAAACAGATATCAGTTGGAGATTCCTGAGTCAGCATTGCGCTCCTCCACTCCGAATGACTACCATTTGAAATCTCAGAAGAAAGGTTACAAACGGTATACGACAGATCACATTGATGCTTTGCATGAAGATTTGATATCTGCGGAGGAGCGTCGAGACGCAGCTTTAAAGGACACCATGCGAAATATTTTCAATAAGTTCGACAAGGAGTGAGTTGTTTTACCTTTATATCAGATATATTTGCAATAAGTTCGACAATGGGTGAGTTGTTTGCCTTACTATATTGCGTGGAACAACGTATAAACTTCTCCTTTTCTTCTCATGTCTTTCTTCAGGTATGCATTGTGGGAAAAGGCTGTGCGTTGCTTAGCAACTTTGGATTGTCTCATGTCATTAGCTTATTACAGGTAAATAAAATCATGGCCCCTCTGTTTTTCATGAGTTTCCAGGCAATAATGTACCTTTTCTAAGCTAAAATTGATAAGCATAAATTAAGTGGCCGGGCTGTATAATATATCGAGTTCACACCTTGATATAAATTCGTCAAGCCAAGACACTTGCGTATTCATTTTCATTTTAAGTAAGATGATCCTATATGTCTTTCTGTTCTAGCAAAAACATTGATGGCGTATCTTGCAGACCGGAAATTGTCGACACCGTGGATGAAAATGGAAACGAAATTCAGGTCTGCTTAGATTAAATTTTCGTTCGCTAATGTTGATAATGATGGCATTCTTCCATGAAGTCCCAGTTATGTATCATGTTTTTTAGCTGGCATCAGATTTATCTTCATTTTTAACTTATATATCGTTTGATAAATTCGCGATATTGGAGAGTAGTTAAAAGTCAATAAAAATTCATCATTATTAATCTTTGTTTAATTTTTATTTTATTTTAACTTATAATATCCTTTCACAGTAAAATTCTAATCAATTTTTGGCCATGCGTATTTATGGTTTATGTTGATGTTAATAAAGCTATTTCATTTCTTTACAGCCTTTCTTCGAAATTTTGAACTGTCGGCACCCATGCATAAGTCAAAGTTCGTTGAATGGAGGAGACTTCATACCGAATGATATTGTACTCGGCAAAAATCAGGTAATTATCTGCTTGATGCGTCACTCTCTCGTATTAACGTTCTTCGTGTTCTTTGAACGGCAAGGTGGGATTTTACGCTCTTCATCTCCTGACATCTTAAAAAAAAGGTGAAAACAGGAAAATCTTTGGAAGACATAATAATAGAGGACATTTCTACTTTTGCAGATAAGTTAAAATGTACAAAGAAGAATAGAATAAATTAACAGTGACGACATTTTCCTTTTGCTCGCGAAAGTTTTGATTTAAGATAAGACCAAGAAAATTTATCCACAGGTATGCATCCCCACCACCCTTCAACAAAGACAACAAAAAAAGTAATACAAAAGTAAAAGTTTCAAATTTCAAATTTTCGAATGTAGTAGGACGAACATTTTACCGGCTTTTCTAATCTGTCTTTGTTTTAGGAGGAAGATAAGAATTCAACTAAACCTTGCTGTGTACTCATAACAGGACCAAATATGGGCGGTAAATCAACGTTGATGAGGCAAGCTGGCGTAATTCTCATCATGGCGCAATTAGTGAGTGTTCTATCGGTTTTGGTTGAACGAAGTATTCAGCTGTATCGGATATGTAAGAACGGTGTTCTTTGGTAGGATAGAAAGGTGTTCTTGGTAGGATGAAAAGTGTTTCTCACATCCAGATTCTAATTCTGGTTATTGAAACGTTGGTCATTTTAGGGGTGTTATGTACCAGCTGAAGTATGTCGGTTTACTCCTGTGGATCGTGTGTTTACAAGACTTGGTGCCAGGGATAGAATATTACATGGTACGTTCTTTAATCTTAATTTTACTTGTTCATAGTTGCTGTCTTTAATCGGAATTTTCTGAATACTGTGCGACACATTGAAGTACTAGCTGGTATGCACACTCATCTGACATTTCATGTTGTTCTGACCAACATCCAAGAGTAACGATTCAATGGAGGGCCAAAGTATACAACTTATTCTTTCCTATTTTAGGTGAAAGTACGTTTTTTGTTGAATTAAGCGAGACATCAACTATATTCCAGCATGCAACAAAGCATTCCTTGGTCTTGTTAGATGAGCTGGGTAAGTGAGTTGTTATTAAGATGAGTTGGATGGGCGAGTAGAGTAAAGCTATGCTTCGTTGCTCATGAATTTTCTGCGTCCAGTGAACATCAATCACAAATTGTTGGAGTTGGGGGTAACTTGCGACATTTAAATCATGTTTTTATTTTCGTTACCTATTTTGTTAAATATGCTTTCTTCTTCAATTCACTCTATATTAGTGTTGAATATACCTACAAATTTTAATTTTGTGAATGTTCGCATGTATAAATTAAGAGTTTTCAGACCTCGAAGTAAGAATTTCGAATTGCAACTACGTTTCAATATTGCGATGAATTTGCTTTATATTTTTATAATGAATTTTCAAGCAAACACTGAAAGGCTTAATTTGATACTAATAAATGTAGATTTAGAAGGTTGTTAGTTGTGCAACGCCAAATACATTTTCAGCTTTATATCTTCATTCTGCTTTTTACTATAAGGTCGTGGCACCGCTACATATGACGGCACAGCAATTGCGTCAGCCGTAGTCTATGACTTGGCCAACAGAATTCAATGTCGAACGTTGTTTTCGACACATTATCATACATTAGTAGAAGAATTTAGTCACGTGCGGAATATCAAGCTAGGTCACATGGTAAGTGTTTTAAAGGATTCCCAAAGATTTCAATGCAGTCAATTCGAAGCCTGTTATCTCCTTTTTTCAAATTACCGCAAGCGAAAAGCTTAGCCTTATGGTATGTTTATGGTACGACCCATCAAGTGTGTCGTCGTTTTTTATCGCAATTGTCTTTTGAGTTTCATTCGAGCGAAAAGTTATTCAATCGCCGGTTTAATCAAAGGTATTCCGTATGACTGTGGTTTAGAAGGCGCCTAAAAATAAAATCCTCAGTTGTTTCTTACTGCAGAGGAATGTCAATGACGTCTTTATTTGAATTCGCAAGAAAACTTCAATTTATACCAAATAATTTGTTAACGTCACGTTTCTATTGTTATACCTCTAACCTGTTCATTTTAGGCTTGTATGGTTGAAAAAGATGACGATGATGACGATGATCCCACTAACGAAAACATCACCTTTTTATACAAGTTCACATCTGGTGATTGTCCTAAAAGTTATGGATTTAACGCTGCGAAACTAGCTGGTTTACCTACATCTGTATGATTCTCTTTGTTTACTCTTTGTGTTTATGTTGTGATGAACTTGTTTGTTTATTTTATTTGTGTGTTTGTTGGATTAACGAACTCGTTTTGGAGCTCATCCAAAGTTTTTTTTTTAATTTGTGTACTCTCACTTGAATCACGTTAAGGCTCGCTTCCAAGTAGAGTTTATATACTTCCATCATCATTGAGCGAGCAGGCGGGAACTATTCTGATTGGCTTGGTGAACAGGCGGGGAATCCAGGGCTTGCAAACCCGGCGGACTAATTGGAAGTAAGCCTTAAATGTGGCTGTTTCTGTGCGGTATTTCGGGCTTGATGAGTTGGTCGGAGATGAAATGAAGGGTAACAGCCTGTAACCGGTTCTTTATTGCGAAACGAAATATAGATGATTTTCTTTTTTCTTCTCCAGATAATAAAATCTGGTCATGCCAAATCGAAATCTTTTGAAGAATCAGCTAGAAGTATCCGTTTGTTCAGGTTTGTTGTTAAATCCTATGTTATTAACGTTATTCCCCAAACTGGCAAACTTAAATTCTATTATTTTCTGTGTTATTTTTCTAGGTCAATTTTCAACTCGTCGACAGAAAAAATGAAGGACGTCTTAACTCAAATTTGATGCTTTGGATTTGACACCAGCGTAGAAACCAGTATTGACGATCTCGTCGGCAATTGGAGATCGCAAATCATAAACACATGAACTTTTATTTCTTGATGAAGTGTAAATATTTTTTTCATGCCTGCTGTGCTACTTTTTTAATGCACAGTCAGATTCTTGGAGATTTTTTTGTAAAAAAACGAAAATTGTACGGTTTGAATCGCTTGTTTTTGTTCGTTTATTTCATCGAACGTTTGGCATCTTTGGCATCATAGTATTCCTTACACACCAGGTACTAGCGAGACTCTACGCCGTATTTTCTGTTCGCATAACATACAATGCTCTTTCTACTCTAACTCAACGCTGAGGAGGTTCTTTTCTAAACCAAAAGATAAAGTACCAATGGAAAAGCAGAACAATATCGTGTATAAGACTCCTTGTGGTGATTGCCCAGCAACTTACATTGGTGAGTCGAAACGATCTTTTTAAGTAAGATCTAAAGAGCATATGAGTGCAGTGAGGAATGGTCATGTTGATAAAAACGAAATAGCTGAACATAGTTGGACACACGACCATAGAATAGATTGGGACAACAAAACGATCATCTATTTCAGATGCAAACCACATAAATAGTATTTCATACATTTTACCGGACATATGGCTTCCGAATCTACAACAACG
>JAYJMG010157602.1:0-12460 GCA_036873935.1 Stomotoca atra
TCAGGTTCAATGGATGCAGGCCATTATTGGGCTTATGTTAAGGACCCAGAATCTAAATCTTGGTTTTCATGCAACGATACTGTTGCAAAAAAGGTGACTGTCTGTCATTCAATAACTTTCATCGCTACCCAAACAGTTTTTTTTTTACGATATATGTAAAATCTGAGAAAAACACTCTGCCTTAAACAGATTAAGAGAAAGTTATTGGGACCAGCCCAATAGTAAATATTGTCCTTAACAATTTTCAGCTTAGTTCACCAGAACAACTCTTGCTTATTGTAACAGGTGAAGCAGGAGTGAGAAAAATTTATTTTATAGATGCTGTGAGGAATTTATTTACAGACTCTTGTGTAGTGTTAGCTTTTTTTGGGATACCTGCTTTTAATGTTGCACGTTCAACATTTCATAGCTTCTTGAAACTGCCAATAGGAGCAAGACGTAAGGGCGAACTGAAAGAAAAAGCCATAAGACAGCTTCAAGAGAATGTTAAGAATATGAGATATTTGATTATAGATGAATATTCAGTAATAGGTCAAAGAATGTTTGGTTGGATAAGTAGGCGGAGCAAAGAAGCAACTGGAAAACTCACATAGCCCTTGTGATCTTGAATGGAGATATATACTGTGGCCGACAAGTGCAAACAAAATATTATTTATTTATTTATTTATTCGTCGATATTTATACAGGATAAAAACACTTCAGTACATTTACAACTGCTATCAATGTGTGTCCTGTGTATTTAAAAGTATAAAACTATAAGTTAGTAAAATTAGTTAGAATTTGTTAAAAACAGAAAAAGTAGTAAAAGTAAAAGTAGTAAAAGTTCGGCAAACAAATTGAAAAAATGACAAAAGAAGCTGATTGATAGCTGTCGTAGCAGCTGGGATAAACACTATCACAGAATTGCAGAGACTTCATAACATGAAAAATAATGAAAATGCCGTTACAGAAAGAAGCAAAAACTGAAAGCAATATTACACGTATATTTTAAAAACCAAAAAAGAAAACTCAGAATGAAAAACTTCTTATTTCCTCTTTAAACTTTTTTAATCTTTCAATTGTATATAAATAAACTTAAAGTACGTATAAATAAACTTAAAATGCGTATAAATAAACTTAAAGTACGTATAAATAAACTTAAAATGCATATAAATAAACTTAAGGTGGCCTGAGACTAGCGCAACATGTCAGTTGCGTATTTGAAATTGACACGCGAGAACATGATCAATACGCCTGAAAAGACGGGGGTAAAAATGCGAATGAAGCTCAAAATAGCAAAGTGAGGTGAAGTATAAAACATGCTTAAACATAACATAATAAGGTTGTATAATTAGTAAATAAATAGTGAATCTTTTTGCACAAATAGTGTCCGTAATAAGTATAAAATGTGTCATATTTATTTGAAGCTAACACCCCAGTTTTAGAAAAATTCGAATCGAACGTCTAGCGAACATAACATCGATGAAACAAAAGCTTGTAGTAGAAGATGGTGTAGCCAAGATGCCTGTCTCTCTTTCTGCGTCCCGGCTGCTTTCGTTTCTGATTTTTGGAATATCAGAAAGGGAAAGTGAGTGAGTTTAGTTTACTAGACTAAAGATGGTGAGGCATTACATTGAAGCACAATACTTAAAAAGAGAAAGAAGTAAGGATGTATGCTGGCAGAGAAATGCCGCATCCATCAGCTTATTAATGTTTATGGTGTTATAATTTGTAGTTTCAGTTTGTCGTTACGAAATAGTAAGATTAGCACACTACAGAATCAACGCATTCTTCAAGATATGGTTTGTGAGGGGAAATTATTCTCTCAGGTGTTTCTTTAATTGGGTGGGTTATTTGTAAAAAAAAATTGGGATGAGGGGCATGTGGTGATATTTTGGTGATGTACAGGGTAAAACCAGTGAATAAAGGATAATGCTGCTGGAGATAAGCCTTGTTGATTAAAAACAGACCCGCAATACCACAGCTTAGGTCTTTTCTTTAACTTCAGCGTGTGTCATATGCAAACATTGATGATAGAGGCAAAATGCGTTTAATCTTATGAAGAAGTTCGTCCCACATCCACAAAATCTTGCCCAAAATCAACCTGGATCAAAAATGTGATAAAACCCCTCACCAACCTCTTCACCAGGGGGGGGGGGGGGGGGGTTATTGTGTCTTGCCTGTCGAAAAGCGAAAGAAGTGCTGGGATCGAGGCTGACCCTGTACCAAAATGCATAGATTAAACGTCAAATAACCACTAGGTGAGAGTAGAAGAGGTGCTGGGATTGAGACCGCCTGTAGTCAACCAGTAAGGGAGGTCAACCTCGCATGTCGAAAGGGAAAATTCCATTTAGCAAAGTGTACAGTACATGTTGGAATCTATAAAAATGAGCTGAAAGGAAATAGCTCGAAAAATTGGCATTGTTTGCATAGGTTTGACAGGTAGTACCATAAAAGTAGAGAAAATGTTGTATTTTATTTACCCAATACAAATTTTGTTTCGTCTATTGCTTCTAATAAGCGGCTCATTTGTTGCGGCACTAATTGGAGGGCGGGGCTGATAAAATATTTTTGGTTTTAGAGGAAATAACGTATCTGATGACAGTAGAATAAGAGGGACTCGTTACAATGCTCGCTAGAATTACCGTAAATGCCCGGGGCGCATTTTTAAAAATTGGATTTCGGAGAGAGGCGCTTAATCGAGAGGGGGGCTTATTTGAAAATCCAATTTTGTCAATTTTTGTTCTATCAGAACAGTAGGAATAATAGTATCATTTGCAACTGTAAGCCCTTTAATATATAAAAAGAAACTTTTAACACTAGCAACAGCCATGACAACAACAAATAAAGAAGAGCATACTTTCCTTAAATCAACGGGTCTTTTTTCTGTTTAACCCAAAAATTTAACTTAGCGCCCCATTTCAAAGTGTTTGTTTATTAATGCTGGATTAAGCGCCTCCTTTTGCTATTACAATATACCGTATTTTGCCGAGTATAAGACGCACCTTTTTTCCATGAATTTTCTTCGTACATTGGGGGTGCGTCTTATCCACGGTAAGACTGAGAAATATGTTTTTCCATCAGAAAACAAGATGACCAAAACATGTCAGAAATTATGTTTAACAATTGCTTTACCTTCGGTATTGCATTAAAACTCATAAAAAGCCAACAAAAAACAAAATAAACACCATGCTTCTCATCGTGGAAACCATTTTGAATCTACTTCCGTGAGTGAAGCTTCGAGTGAGTCTACCTATTTGCAGCCTCATATTGCTGTACCGTTTTGATCCGATGACTGATAGAACAGAACAGCAATTTTATGTGATGATTATGTGATTATGTGATCCTGTAGTCTCTTTAATTTTAAGCATTACACTAAAAAGAAGTGAATGATGAAATACAGATATGATTTCATGATCTTATTTTTTCATTCATCCGTTCGCAATAAAAATCCCAGACAGAGACATGTGTCTATTTTATAACCATAATGAAATAGATTTCTTTTTGTTAAAACTGGTTTCTACTTGCATTATGTTTCATTTTGCATGTGTTTCGAAAGAAACATGCGATAGAAACTGCAAATGAATAATGCATTTTTTAATATTATTTTAAAATGTGTAAACAAGCCCTTAGGTTAAATGTTAAAGTTCAGGCAGGTACCAGCTTGATATTTAGGTGTCTGGGTATGCACATGAACACAAAATCATGATAAAATGAGCAGCTCTCAAGACATTATTTGTATAAAATAAATTCAATTTCATTACGGTAAGTGAGGCAACTTTGAAGAGGAATGTTGTGCGATGTTTTTTTAACGAACAAGGAAAACGCAAATAATACAGACGCCACCTTAGTTTAATGGAATGCTAGTTATAGGCCACATCAACTGAGGATAGTATGAGCTGTACCTTTTATGAAAGAAGGGATGCGTCTTATACAAGGTAAAAGCTGTTTTCCTGGAAATGTGTAACTGGAATGGGGGTGCGTCTTATACAGGGATGCGTCTTATACTCGGCAAAATACGGTATTGATTTAGAGGCCCCGGTGGTGCTTAATCGAGAGGGGGCGCTAAATTGAGCATTTGCAGTAAGGCCACCTATAATTAATCATTTGTTTAACATAGTTTCTAGACTTCATATGAAAACGCGGGATGTGGTGATTATAGATTAAAATTTTATTATGTTGAATGGGAGAAAAATAACGAATTTCTAACCTTGAAGTATCGTTCTTCCACACTTAGTTGCAGACAAAAAATTTTAATCGAACTATTATTTTTTTTTTTTTATGTATTATTTTTTTTTTCTCAAAATATGGTAATAATCAAAAAAAATGCGGTGATTATTGACGTGATTTCTTAAGATGCGACGGGCGACGTTAAACAAATAATTAATTATAGGCGGCCTAAGTATAAACTTTTGATTGTTGGCAAGAGTAAGGTGAAGGAAGGACAAGACTTTCTGTATATAATAGGAATAAACAAAACAGCAGTTGACCTGCTGTAATGAAAAACTCGACTTATCAGGCCAAATAAAGTTTCACTAGAGGTTTTACTCCTCTACAGTAAGAACTGCCTTTTCCAAGGATTTTAGCAGACAAGAATGAATGAAAAATAAATAAATAAATAAAACAAAAAAAAAAAAACTTGCAAACGATCTGTCTTGATGTGATTTCTCTGGAATTTTTCCTTTTTTAGAAAAAGTCAAATTGAGATGTACTGTGCCAATTGTGGAAAGGAAACCGTTGGTAAATTCTGTTGTCATTGTGGGAGAGAAACACAGCCTCAAGAAATAAAGAAGCCTGCAACCTTTGAGGAATTTCTAAGCATGGTGAAAATGATGATGTATTCTGTGAATATATCGAATATCTGTCGACCGAACTAAGCATAGAAAAGGCTGATGACTTTGATGTGGCTAGAATCAATTACATAGCCCTAATGGATCATGCCAGATAGTAACTTCTTAGATTTACCAGGCATTAATGATTTCGTGACAATTGGAACTTGCTCTAGCATTGTAATGTTCATTTTTTGACAGTGATAATACCGTTGAACATGAAAAATGAAAATTACTCATTATTTAAATTTGTATTTCTTCTCGACAACAATCTTCGCCAATTTACACTCTTCATTGCGTGCGCAGAAAAGACGAGCCGAGGGCTTTTTCTCTATTTTCGTCGCCTGTCCATCTTAAACCATAAAAAGAAGCACTCAGAATGAGATTGAAAAAAGTTTGCACCCGAGTCATATTATGGATTTTACCTAGAAAAAGTGAGGCTTGGATGTACTCTTAACTAATCATACAACGTAGCGTTTTTGCAGCCTAGCCACGTGAAAAAAACATTTTGACCACTACCTGATACGTTTCGCGGCAGCAATTTCGATGGACAAGAACTCATCTTTTCCTTTCAGGTGGGATTGCAGTAGCCTACCTCTAAGTGAAACATAGTGGTTAGTGATTTAGTGATTTGCTAAGTACCGGGTGACCAAATGCGCGAAGTTATAATCTTTGTTCCAAGACTTTCTGGCAGGGGGTTTTGTGGGTGAAGGTTAAGCCAAGCCATTGCATAGCAATTGGGGGAATCACACTATGAACAAGTCATGCTCCAACTTTGCATGCTCTGTATCTTCAGCTGTTTGTCTCTTTTTGATATGTCCTCCTCATATTGAAAAGAGACAAACGGCCCTGGATCCAGTTTGCCGTTATTTTACTTCAGCAGAACATCACTACGACACCATAAGAGAATTTTGCTGGTCAGCATAGTCCTTTTTCAAAACTGACTTGCGCTAGTCCCAGGCCACCTAAAGTTTATTTACATGCATTTTATGTTTATTTATTCGTACTTAAAGTTTATTTATACGCATTTTAAGTTTATTTATACGTACTTTAAGTTTATTTATACGTACTTTAAGTTTATTTATATGCATTTTAGATTATTTATATGCATTTTAGTTTGTTTATATGCATTTTAGTTTATTTTTATGCATTTTTAATTTTGAAAAAACGTTCAAATCAATTAAAACAACGAGAGGCTGTGTCTGTTCATGCAAACGTATTTTTTTGAGACTTATTAGCTGCTAAAGTTACAAATTGTTTCATTGTTGTTAAAAACACAAAAGAAAAGACGCCAAATGTGATTGATTTCGATGTTAAGGATGAAGGAGCTGGCGTAACGTGAAAGTTAAATCAAAAAGGTAAGTAACATCCTTCTACAAAACTCAAAAATTAATAAACGGGGTGGTCCTAATAAGCTCCTGGGGGGGGGGTCAGAAAAAAATTAAAAAATTAATAAGCGTCCCCCCCCCCGTTAATGACATCCCCTAAAAATCTCAATATTCTGACCCCCTCCGCCCTGCTGTGGGATATGGCTCCTAAATAAAAGACATCTTCATTTACACCAATCTCGTGTTACATTGTTGACAGAAACTGCCTGAAAAGCCTCCTGAAGACGGAAATAATTTTTGTTGAGAGAGCACTCTCTCAAGGCACTGATACCGAAAAGATCAGTAACCTCCCTTATTACAAGGTTTTTATCCTTATCGGTGTAAACCACCCAAAACACCTGAAGGAAAAAATAAAATGGACCCGCCAAGTATAAAAATTTGAGCAAAATATAAAATGGACCATACATTTTTTAGCCAAAAAATGAATTAAACTGCGTTTATAAACTACGAATCTCAAAAATCCAGCAGCAATTACAAAGAGATCTACTTCCCTCTTCTTCTTTGCTTTCAATGAAGCGATATCAAATTACAGACCACAATAATATTTTACATACCACACTAAAGCACACTGTAAAATAGATAGCGAATATCTCCATGTTTTCCTTGCACTTTGTACCTTATAATTCACCGCCCAATCTTATATCTCCGCAAAATAAAGCCCGTATGAAAAGTTTGTTTGTTGAACGAAAAAGTTGGCGCCAACCACAAGCAACATACTCAACAATGTTGATAAAAACCTTACTTTACCTGCTACTGATCTGTGAGCATACATTTCAAACACGAGGATTATTTGATGAATTCCAATCAAACATACATAGGAAACTATATGCAAGATAACGCTCTAATAACAAAATCACTGTGTCCACCAGTCCGCCATTCATTTTCTTTCCCAACTAAGTTCTAGTTTGCAGATTTCGCTTTGCGCCGCAGAAAAAAAAATATAAACAAAAACAAATATCACGTGATCCACATGTCGTAGTTCCTTTAAAAGCTCTTTCAATAAAAGGATAGAACCAACTTTGCTGCGTTTTTTCTTTAGACTGTCGCTTTTTCTTGTGTTTTTGGCCATGTTTTAAGGACACGATGTCTGCCAAGTTGATGCCAATATCCACTTTGCTCTTTAGATGTTTTTGCTTCATTTGGCGCGAAAGTTTAAAAGCTGTTTGGGAGCTGTCAAAACAATTTTTATTCTTAATTTTAGATTTTGAAAACGAATTAAATAGATATAATGTCTAGAAAGAGGAAATTGACGAATGTTTCATTCTATAAGTGTAAAGATATGGGCGATGATGAAAAGGTTAAAGCAAAATGACGTTGTGTTATGCACAAAGAATGGTCTTGTGGGGAAATGTATAGAATGTTTCACATTGTGAAATCGAAACATTTTTCAAAGACAGTGCTGTCGGATATGCAAAATGCAAATATTTTATCTCCAAAATGCAGCACATTTTGTTCAGCATGCTACGCTGGGTTCAAGGAAGAAGAGAAAGCTAATTCTTTAAATTTGCACTCTAATTAAATCATCATTCGTCATTTACTCTATCACCTTTTATTTCATGTTCAATGAAAGTTTTCTTTTCGTAGGAATACGGAAAATGATAATGGTTCTTTCAATCTGTTAGATAATCTTGAACCAAGTTTGGCATGTCATACATTGCTAAGTGATTGATTTCTTTGGTTTTAGTGCAAGTTCTAGTGATGTTGAGCACAACTGTAACTTGTAACAATAAGAGGGAGCTTTAGCAGAGCTAAATCTGCGAAAAGAACGTGTCCCAATCGGTCAGATATACGCAAGCCTTTATGAATTTACGACTTGTCTGTAACACAGTGCTCCCATCAAGCAGCATCGAGGACGGGAAAATTCTGTTTTTCCCGTTGTCGATTTCAGCTTTTTGATTGGCTAAAATTTCGAAGAAACATAAAAAAACTTGCTAAAACATGTTTGAGGTGAGAGAAAAAATAATTCAAAAATCTAAACACACCTGAGGCGAACGACAAGTTTGCAAAGATAAAAATTAAGTGGCACCTTCTTTGATTTTGATTTAATTGTTTTCACAATGGCAAATTTTTTTTTAAGAATGGAAACAGTTCTTCTCCAATTGTATTGAGCAACGTTGGGGGTAAATTGGAGCTGATTGATAATTGGGATGAAATGTGAGTAACAAAAAAATGTTTTAAAAAAAAGCAGCTGCATATATGTCCATGCTTGTTATTCATCATGTTTATTTCTTCTTTCGTTGCAGAGTAAAGAACAAGGAGCAACGAAGTGGTAGCAGCAGTGGAAGTACGTCTTCATCTTTGATAAAGTAAATGAGTTATGAAAATAAAAATGCTGTTGTGTCACACAACGTTTGTTTGTTTGTTTTTTGTAGTGAACTTACATCCTTTGCTTGCAGCACTGGAAACAGAAATCACTTTATTAACATGTTGTATATATGTTTTTTTGTAGCAATATTACTTTGCCATCAACCACAATCAGTACCACGAACCATAGTGTCAAGAGAAGTGGTTTTGTTTCATGCAGCACCCGTAAAAAGTAAATTGAACAAAAGTAGATTTTATTAGACAATAACTCTTAGTATTTGTTGACTCTCTCTATCGATGTTAATTTTACACATCCTTTGTGTGCAAATTTATCTATGTTATTTATCTATGTTATTTATGTTTATAAGTGGTATTTCATATATAATATATATAATATGTTTTTTCAGGTCCTGAAGTTGGTCTGAGGAGGACTGTTTCATTCTTTGCAAAGAAATTATTGCAGAGACTCAGTTTAAGTGTCAGAATGGAACTAAACAAAGAGGGGAATCTTGGTTGACCATTGCCCACAACTGTGTCACCAGCAGAATAAATGTTCAAATCCATCCACCAAAGAGTTGTGCGAGAATGTTTTAGCCAACTGAAGGAAGATTTTTTGAGAAGGAAAAAATGGAGAAAAGGGGAAGTGGTATTTCATGTCGGTATAGTGAACTGGATCAGCTTTTACAGAATTTAATGGAGTTTGAAAAAGATCAGAAATTACTTCGGGAAAAAGAAGAAAAAGGAAAGACTGTAAAAGCTGATTCAGACAAAAAGAAGGCAGAGGAAAACAGGAAGCGATGTATGGAGACAATGACGACACAAAGCAACAGCAGTAAAAGATCCCGCAATTCGAACCATCAGGAAATTTTGCATTTCCTTATGAAAAAAAATGAAAGTGAAGCCAAAATTAGACAGGAGGAGCTTCAACTTAAAAGGGAAGAACAGGATAATTTCAAAATTTTTGTCCAGTGCAGTCTGCAGTAAAATCAGCAACATATGCAGATGATGCTTGAATTGCAGAGGCAGAATGCAGAGTTAATGAAAACGCTTTTAAAAAAATAATGCTTTCTTAAAATTTTGTCCTTACTTTTTCATCAAGCATTTTCATTATTAACATTTTAAACACTCACTTTCTAACCTGCATTTGTTTCTTGCTTCAAGTTTCTATGCATTTATCAAAAAATTTAATGGAATCTCTTGTTGATTTTGTTGTTTTCCGCTGTTACAAATTATTGTTGTATGTATAAAAGAAACTATATTTGTGCAAAATGTTTGTGCAAAGTTATTATGAAATTTTTTGTAAAATTTGTGTTTATAAATACGGCCAAAATATTTATTTATTTATTTACAAATCATTTATATGTAGATTAAAAAGTCAGAAATTTTAAATTGCCTCATGTCAGGTTCTTTTTGAAGCAGAGAGTTGTGCAAATCTTTACTTGATGTTTCTTTATTCTTACTGTACTAGGTTTATAAAATACAACATCCCATAGAGCATTGATGTAGTTAGATTTTTGTCGTTGTTATATATATAACCGAATAATTAAACTTTCAATATATTAAGTGTTCATTCCTGTGACTTGACCAGACTTCTTCAGACTTCTTAGCCAATATATTTCTTTTTAATCATTTGTGGCTATAAAAATAGCTGTTTTAAAATGAAATGTTGTTATCCAGCAAGGTATGCTTCCATTGTTGGTGGTTGACAATCAAAATATTCTGATGTAATTGATCCATATAGACAGGTCCTGATGCTACTTAAAAGGGCAGACACTATGTATTGTTTGGTTGCTGCACTTAGCCCTATTTTTGCATCTTACCATAGTTAGTGAACTTAGTTTCTCATTACAGCAGGTCAACTGCTGTTTTGTTTATTCCCTTTATATATTCAATCACATCACCAAAAACCCACTCAACCAATACTCTAACAGATGACATATGCTGATTGTATTCACGTTGTGCATCAGTTGTTGGATTACAGAATCCAGTTTGTAAAAATTCCCTTAAGGGATAGGCAGGATCACCATAGATGCACAGTACTTTACCAACCGGGGCATGCGATTGTTGTTGCAGAGAATTAAGAACACCTGACAGTGCTAGAACATAGCTGTCATGTCTAGAGCCCTCAGTTGGTCCAAATAAATTTGTTATTAAGCCATTAGGTGCAGATATAGATTGCATCTTGAATCCATGATGCCTCCTGTGTCCACTGTACATACACTGTTGATTGACTGAAGGTTTTGCAACTTGCCACAAGGTACCATCAATAAAACCCTCACAGTTGTCCAGTGGTGTACCTCTTGCATGGATTTTGGTGGCAAAGTAGCTTAAATTTTGTGGTGATAGCCATGGCTAGGTACAATTGGTATATAAATGGTGGAACCTGTCATAAATTTTGTTGACACACGTGTTAAAAATATGACAGGTTTGGCACTGATTTTGCAAACTTCGAAACGACATCTGAGTATCGACAAGGAAATGCTAATCTGAGCAATACCAGACAAAGTGCTTCAGTGCTATCAACTTGCAATCAGTTTGGAGTGACAATTATTGGATCCTCAAACAAACAATTTTGAGTCGATGTATATCATTTTTGCTGAACCTAAAATCACTCCAACATTCGTCGTCATTCCAATTGTCAAGCGAAAATTCTTAATACAGCCAAAAAGAAAATTCTGGGTTCAATGGTACGTCATTGTTTTGAGTGAGTAGAAGATACTCTTCAGCCATCAGCAAACAAGACTGCATTTCTAACAACAGAGTTTCATCTATAATATCGAAAAAAGATGCTATTTTTGTACCCTCCCTGTCCCAATAGATCGGTTGCAAATGTTTATTAAATTGCTGCACCGATGTCTTTCTTTTTTTCTCCACCAGTCTCTCTGTCTTTACATTCTCTTATTTTTCATGCCATTCATCTGCTTCACTTGATTTGGTTGCAGCCATTTTGTTGCAAAGAGGCGATACAGTGTTTCACCAAAGTCAAATGTTTCTGAACAATTCGAATGTTTTTAATTTTCAATTTGAACGACAAAAGCAACATTTTTGGCAGCAATGGGCCACGTACGGATTTTTGATTTCAATTGAATTGAATTTATTCAAGCGAACTTAGATTTTTGAATTCAAATCAGTTGAATTTAAAAACAAATTCGAAATAAAATTTATTTGCGAAGTGAATTTATTTCAACGAAGTTCCGTTCGATTCGCCTTAACCCTATTCATGTCGACCATTTTTCTATTAAATGAATTTTTTGTACATTTATGTGATCATGGCTCGCGTATGAGCCGAAAGCTAATAAAAAATAAAAACATGTCTTAGAAAAGTTGTTTTGTTCGACATGTTATGAGATTAAATGAACTGTAATTCTGTAACTGTAACTATTGAAACTTCATGACTTTTAATATTTTTTTATAAGCTTTAAGATGATATATATTATTTTTTTTGCAATATTTTGGTCCCGGATCACGCCTTTTTTTAGGCAGCTAAAAAAAAAAAAAATGATGACATAACCAAAATTTCGTTTGTTAAAACAAAACAAAAAATTACCCAAATGTTTGCAACATAATAAGGACGTAATATGTAAAGTATCATGCCCAACACATAGTTACTTCTTAACAAAATAACAACCTATTTTTAGACGAAATTTGTGAAAAAATCAACACCTTCATTAAAAAACGATGACGTCATTAAAAAAGGCTTTTACGTCAGCAAAAAAAATTTTAACGTCAAAATGTTCTTCATAAAATGGACTATTAGTATGCAAAATTTCAGAGTCATAGCATAATAGAAGGCTTACGGAGCGGGCCTGAGGACCCTATGTTCGCAAGCGAAAGACGTTCTGCATCCAAATGCTGATTCCATATATAGGTTTAAAAATAAATCCCTGAAAATCAAAAAGTATTAGTTCCATTGAAAAGAGCTTGAAAAGCTGATCAAAATAATGTATAGGATCGTTCAGT